>JAKCPI010014626.1:0-303524 GCA_023213315.1 Euborellia annulipes | reverse complement strand
GTGGGTAAATAAAAATAATCTTGAGAGGTGATAGACAACTTTTTAAGTTTTTAATAAATAAATGTTTTATTATTGTTCTTGAGAGTCGAAAGGAAAGGAAAAATTCGTCCTATTTACCTCAAATGAAACAAAAGTTTATAAAAATCATTAGGTCTAATTTATAAGAAATGGGGTAAAAATTAAAAAAAAAGATCATGATACTTTTTACTTTCCTTTACCCTATATGGACTCTGTTATGCAATGGTGTGTCAAAGACCAAACATCTAGTTTTGAGAAAATCAACATTAAAATAATCGTATGGAGGAAGGCCGTCTAATTTACAGGAAGGTGAAAAAATAGACTTTAATCGGCCCAAAATATTTTATTTCCTATAGTCTCCGAAACGTTGACATAGGAAATAAAATATTTTGGGCCGAATAAAGTCTATTTTTCTTCACCTTCCTATCAACATTAAAGTTTTTTGTTTTCATTGGATTGTTGTCAATTGTGCAAGTAACATTAAATATAAATTTTTCAGGACATATTTCATAAAAAATACTATTAATTAAAGAATTTGAAACAATATTCCGTGCTTAACTCAATTTTGAATTTTTTGGTCTTTGACACACCATTGCATAACAGGGTCCATATATGAAATATATAGGAAGAAAGTATTGGATTCATGTCAAAAATTCGATGTCGAGATTTTGATGGATCTTCACGTTTTGAGGTCCCCTGAATCCAAAAAAGTGGTTTTCGCGACATGGTCTGTCTGTGTGTATGTGTGAGTGTGTGTGTCTGTGAACAAAATATCTCAAGAACTAAAAGAGCTACGAGGTTGAAATTTTATAATTCGGCTAGCCATCCTGCCAAGGGGGTGAAAATAAGCTTCTGAACTGATGTACTTTTTCAGTTTTTTGCGATTTTCTCAAAATTCGCTACAATGATTTTGTTTAAAATGTTTTGTGTGGATTTTTTGATTTTTCATTGTTTTTTCTTTGACAATCGAAACAAGCGAACAGCAAAGATTCGCCGCAGGCGAACCGGAGCGTAAGACTTTTTTGTGTGGATTTTTTGATTGATTTCTTTTTGACTATTTTTTAGATGCTCTTTAAAAAGTATATCAGTGAAATTTTTCGTGGAAATCGTTTCAAGTACACTTTACTGATGTGGGAGCATCCGTAGCGCAACCTCATCTATGAATCGCGTGGTCAAGTATGGAACTTAAGTGCTAAGAGCAATTAAATATATTTTGACACAAAAAAATCTGGTGTGACAAGCACAGTACACAACTTCCACTTGCCAAAATGTTTTGTACGAAACTTTTTGGTGGGCCTTAATGCCCCTAATATTCTCTGGTTCTTCTAATGCCCCCGAAAGTCTCAAACGCCCACAAGGGGGAGTTATCGCCCACGTTGACAACCTATGTTCTATATAATAAAAATGAATTATTCATTTTTTTTTTAAATTTATTTAAGGTCTTTTTTGGCATCAGAGGAAATTTTTTAAGACCCCGTCTCTATTTATTTCATTTTATTGGTAGCCAATTAAATTGAAATAAATTTTTGTTGCACCAGACGGGATGCGAACTTGACCACTAGCAGAAGAGACGAATACTCTAGTTATTCAAAGTTAAAAGGCGCCAAAGAGAGCCTATAGAACATTAAAATGTAATTATTCTTTTAAATTCTTAATGCCTTTGGAGAAATTTTTATATGAATTAGGTGTCGTCCACATATTACGTAAGGCGTTAGGTGGGGAGGGATCTGGCCAAAAGATTACTAATTGTGACTAGGGGTGCTCGATTATGGAAAAAATAATCGATTATCGATAATGAAAAAAATAATCGATTATCGATAATGAAAAATAATTGATTATAGATTATGAAAAATAATCGATTATAGATTATAAAAAATAATCGTAAAATGATATGAATTTTGGAGTCTGGAATAAAACCAGCGTTGTGGAACACCTTTACACTTTTATTTTAAGCAGACGTTTCAGTAACCATAACGGTTGCCATCTTCAGTGCCAATGAAAGTTTTTTAAGGTGTCCATGTAATATATAATAATCTTGTATAGTATAGGAAGCATCAGCCTGGAGCGCAAGAATTTTATATAGGAATTTTGTTTAAGAAAAAGTTTAGAACAAGTTTCAGTTTCGGGGGGGGGGGGGGGGGGTTCAAAGTTGTGACATAATATTTGTAGGGGGGAGGGGGTTAGTTTGCATGTGACTAAATGTGGCAGGGGTGAGGAGACTAGGATATCGTCAAAAAAGGCTTTACGTAATATGTGGACGACCCCTTAGCCAAAAATATACAACGGAACCTAATATAAAAGTATATACATTTATCTTTCTCAACATTCAGAGCAATCTATGGATTCGCCAAAAACACAACTAAATGGCTTTGCTGAATTAAGTTGTCTGTGAAAAAATGGCAAGTCCTTCTTAAAAAGCTCTCTTATGACTAGGGCTCGGATTTCGCCCTATTTGTCTTTTTTTTTTTTTATTTATGGCTTAAAATTTAGGCCAATATGATATGTATACGTTTCATGAAATTCTGAATAAAATAAGAGGCATTTGTTAGTGCCTATAATGCCTATTTTGGCCGATTTCAGGTTTTAGTGCCTATTTCATCTATAAATGCCTTTTTTAGTGCCTATTTTAAGTATTTTAACTTAAAATAGGCTATTTTAAGCCAATTTCGGCTTTTTTTTTGAAATTTCATAATAAATTCATTTTATATCACAAATCCGGACAAAAATTACAAAAAAAATCGAACGAAATTCGAATACTAAAAAAAAGGTCAAACGAAAAACGGCGCCCCAGTTGAGCTTCGCCCCCTCCGCCCTCATTCAGCCATCTCTGTGCAAAGGAGGTAATTGTTTTATGCTGTGTTTAATCTTCCAGATGTTGGTAGTAAGAAAAGATTCTTCTTAGTAGATGTAGAAAAAAAGTAGATTTATAGCTGGATAAAAGTTGTTAAAGTGTATCAGGATGAAGAAAGAGAAGCAGCTAGTCTCTTGTATTACATATTATTAGTCAAGAATTATCTATATGTTGAAAGGAAATTGTAATTTTAAAATTTATCCTCATCCTTGCTATGTTATAGCTCTGAAGATGGTCTCGACCGAGACCGAAACGTCAGCCTAATGGGTATGAAATAAACGAAATAATACTAGCTGCTTCTCTTTCTTCATCCTGATACACTTTAATTGTTTTATCTTTGTTTCCAAAAATAAGACATCACTTTTTTAAATTTTTTATATTATTTCTTAAATAATGCCTTTTAAGTGCATTTTTAAGTGCCTATTTTAATCATTTTTAGTGCTTAGTTGCCTGCCTATTTTAAAGATTTTTAGTGCCTATAAATCCGAGCCCTACTTATGAGTCTGGATAACAAACTCTCTTTAGACCAACAATTCTACAAGAAGGCCTGAGGAAGGACCGCGCTTGAGACATACACAGCAAAAGTTTATTTATTTATTGTCTTTAAGCGCTATTTATTTGAGAATTAAGTTATATTAAAATCTCAAAATCAGTGGGTAGGGTGTCAGACAGTTCATTTTAGTTAACTCACGTCTTTGTCAAGGAATTGCGACAAAAAATATAAAAAGCCGCATCTCGAAAATCATTTAGCAAAGTCAAAAAAAAATCAAAAAGAGTGCCGAAAAGAAATTCTTGAACCTCTGTATTGTTCCATCTAATGATTTATGCAAGTGAAACTTGGCCTTAACAAAAAAAGTCTGTGGAGAATCTCGGTATTGCACAAAGGAAGTTGGAATGAAATTCAATTCTTGATAAAACAGAGCAATAAAAAAGCAATTGAATGGCATCGCTGAAGTTTCTCGTAAAAGAAAATGGCGTTTCTTTTTTAAAATTCCCTCGTGTAATGTAAACCGTTTGTCTAAATCTCTGGAAACCAACAACCATCGACGCCTGGAAGGCCCCATATTGTTTCATTTTTTCTTGGGGCGGGGAGTCTTCTGGGGGGGGTGGGCGAGGAGCCTTTTGGCTCCCCCGGGACGCCCTAGTTACGGCCATGCCAACAACAACAAACGTCCTCCTACAAGTTGGACTGACAATTTCAAGTATTCGTTGGAGAAGACTTCATTGAACAAGTAAGAAATAATCTAATAAATGGTAGCAGCATTCGAGAAAATTAAATTTAAGTAAATTAACTTATACTTTATGCTATTAATTCGTTCTTTAAAATTATGTTAGTGGACTGCGCAATTTTATTTTATTGGAACGAAATTCTTTAACGCGGCTTACGCAGAGTGAATTGGGAGAAAATGTAAAATGTAACAAAAATGCGTTCCCAGCGCCCGAGCGAAGGCGGAGGAAGGCGAGATTAGCCGAAGTCTTAGCGAGGCCACGCCCACCTTTTTCCTTCTATCTACCGTAGACGGGAGATCCAGCGGGCGCAGCTCCCTGGCTAGAGGTAAAGCCCGCCTTCGACGGGCTTTCCGTCTATTTAAATAATATTCATTTTAAATTATATTCTGAGTTGAAGAAAAGGCGTGAGGAACGTCGTTCCTGCCGGGGGTCCTACGACCCCAAACGTTTGCTTTTTTTATGAATTTAGTGGTTTGGAATATTAAAAAGATTGAGGACCCTTAGTCTATAGGGGTTCGTTTGGAAACCAACAACTATCTCAACAAAACCTTATCACTCTGTAAAAAAAAAAAGATACGTATTTTATTGGAGAAGTTTTTCAGGCTTAATTAAATATTTTAATTATTTTTTTAGTATTCAAAAAAAAATTTTAAATATACATACTTATCTGAAATAAAATCAACCTACTTCTTATGAAATTTTTTTAATATAAATATATGGTCTAATTTGTATACTAGGCATATAAATATAGTAGTTTAAGAGATCGTTATGTTTTTTTTTTTTTAATTATTTTGTCAGCTTGACTTGATTCATTAATATAAAAAGAAGCGGATTGATAGATATTAATATCATAAAAACGTGAGGATGCATCTTGATATGCGATAATTTGATAGTACATAATTATCGGAATAGGTTCAACCGCATTGGGCTTATGGAAATATATATAAGTCAAAATTTTAATGATTGAAAGTTTCAAAATGGCTTTCAATGATTGATAATTATAATAATAGCTTGTGAAAAGTGGGCTCTTTAGGAAATTAAGAATTTCTCTATAAAATTAGTTTATAAAAAAAAAAACCTATAGAAAATTTTGATTAAATTCTTTCTCACCATTATTTTCATTGTTACTATAATTAATATTAGATCCATAAATAAATAATTAATAATAAATGGCATATTTAAAAGCAGGCAAAGTTTTCCCCAACATTTAAATGGACTCTCAAACAGAAACTCAGTCATTTATCCTTTTTTTGCTGGTTATAAAAAAAAAAAAAACAAATGTTAAACAACCCTTAAAAAAATGTCCTCGGGGTGAGAACAGATTTTTGACCATAAGGGTTAAGTGCAGGAGGCCGAAATCGAGTGAAAAATGAACCGGTTTTTTTTTTTTTTTGTTTGTTTAGCGAAACAAACCATGATGAGAGAACCGCGAGGGGGCGGACGAGATGGACCAGAAGACAGTCACCGAAGACATCCCTCAGCTGAGGAACACGAGGTCTGATGATTTATTCGAGGTCCCTGAACACCCCAGGCAACAAGCCACTCGTGGGAAAGAGCTTCTTCGAGGGCAGCTGCCACGCCTGATGAGGCCCGCACGCACACGCACACGCACACACTAACAGCATTCCGATCAACGAGGCGCCACTTCTCAAATCAAATGGAGTAAATGATGCCTGCCGATGCGCTCCATTTGCCTAACTAAACAAATGGCTCTGTCCTCAGCGCTGCCAATATTTATTAGCACTGTTGCTAGGCGATCCTAATTTTTAAAACTAGTCTGTCTCAAGAGTATCTTGAATTTAAACGCTATTGATTAATTCATCATCGAGATCTATATTCAGCTAATTAAATTCTGTCAAAGTATTTTTCCGAATATTTATTGGAATTTAAATAATTTTTGAAACTGTACTTCAACAGATCTTACAAGGAGTCCCCACGGGTTGTGGGTCACCGATTTTTTTCAAACTCATAGGATTTGAAGATTAGTATCTGGACATCAATTTCCTAAAGCAGTACGATGCACTACTCAAGAACACTCAAGAAAATCGACTTTGAAGACGATCAAGATTTCCGAGTTCTATAAGTTTGGATAATTTTGTTTATATGTAAACAGTGCCTGGTAGCCGAGAGAGTAAGTGCAACAGTCTACTAAACAAGGAGTCGCTGGTTCGATGCTTGTTCGGGACTTTTTTTTTTAATTTCAATTCTCTATCCGCATATACAGTATCTCTCATATTAACTATATTATAAAATTGAAATTAAATTAACAAATATTTTTTCAATATAAATTAACATCTTTTATTTTTAATTACCACTTGTTACACACTGAAAATACGAATATTTATAATAAATTGAAATTTGCTATAAAAATTAAAAACTATACTACTAAAAACTACAGTTTTCACCGCCGTGTTGTTTTATCGACTAAAGTCTTATATGGCCTAAGTTGCCGAAAATACTGTGTGCATATGTGTGTGAGTGGAAAAAAGTGTGAGTGTTTAAAAAAAAAAGATATATGAAAATATATGCAACGAATCGTCTTATTTAACAATAAGATATTTTTAATTTTTATAGCAAATTTCAATTTATTATAAATATTCGTATTTTCAGTGTGTAACGAGTGGTAATTAAAAATAAAAGATGTTAATTTATATTGAAAAAATATTTGTTAATTTAATTTCAATTTTATAAATGTTAATATGAGAGATACTGTATATGCGGATAGAGAATTGAAATTAAAAAAAAAAAAATTTCCCGAACAAGCATCGAACCAGCGACTCCTTGTTTACCAGACTGTTGCGCTTGCTCTCACGGCTACCAGGCACTGTTTACATATAAACAAAATTATTCAAACTTATAGAGCTCGGAAATCTTGATAGTCTTCAAAGTCGATTTTCTTGAGTGTTCTTGAGTAGTGCATCGTACTGCTTTGGGAAATTGATGTCCAGATACTAATCTTCAAATCCTATGAGTTTGAAAAAAAATCGGTGACCCACAACCCGTGGGGACTCCTTGTTAGATTTGCGAAGGACTATTTTGCGACCTAGCAAGGGTTTTTGAAAATTAAATATTTAAAACGAAAATATAAATTTAAAAACGAACTCAAATTATTCATATTTTATAATAAAGTAAATCTTCTTCTTCTTTTGTTCTTGTCTTTAATTATGCATTTGAGGTGAGCAAATTAAAATCCACTGGAAGTTTGCTCAAGGGCCCACATCTTGTGGTTACGTGAATGCCCGAGCTGGGACTAGCAGTCCTTCTATTCTTTACATGTCAGTCCCTTCCTTCTATATTTTCAACAGGCGTCAGACCCAGTGGCGTCATTTCAACTTTTTCTTGGGGGGGGAGCAAATTTTTTCTTGGGGGGGGAACAAACATTTTTTTTTCTTAAAATTTACTTACAAATGGGTACTCAAATTTGGCCAAAACGTATTTAATTTAATTAATTGTTTAATTTTGAACAGTTTGTATACTCGTAGATGTATTTTGGAGTATTTTATTTAGAATAATATAAAATTTTATAAAAATCAGAGCCCTTGGGGGGGGGGGGCAAATGCCCTTCCCCTGCCCCCCCCAAATGACGCCACTGGTCAGACCGCGCGACGGGCTGGCCTGTTCTATTTCTTCCGGTCGCAAAAAAAAACCATTCCGCCGACCCCGAAACGCGGGAATAATAACGGCAAAGAAAGAAGAAGAAATCAAAATCCACTGCGAGGGCCCGTCGCGCAGCCAGATGCGTGATAGGAGAAGGTCTATATATATTTTTCCCAAACTACGTGACGCGAACAAGATTCCGATGTGCGACAGAAATATTTAGTAATAATTGACCCATAATAAATTCTAATTTATTTTCAAAGAGAATAACTAAAATCAGTAGAAGAGAAATTAAGAGAGAGACCCCGAATAAAAAAATTTTGTTAATAGACCGGGCGCTGGAGGTACCGGTAGTTGAGTATGCAAATTGTGAGGACCAAATACTGTCAATGGATTTGCGCGAGAATAGCTCCAGAATAAGAATCAGGGCCAATTTTTGGTCCAATTTTTTTTTACCCCTCTCCTTTTATTTGTATAGGAAATCAATGGAATAGGTGCTATGATCCCATATAAATAAGAGGAGAGGGGTAAAAAAAATCTGGTGTGACTGGCGCACAGCACACAACTTTCTCTTACCTTCGGTAATCGAAAGTTGTGTACTGTGCTTGTCACACCAGATTTTTTGTGTCGACATGTATTTAGTTCCCGGCAGTAGGGAATATTTGAATTCAGATGTAAAATTTATAAGTATGGGAAAATATTTATATTTTGTTACCATGGCAACCATTTCTCCTATCTTTCCTATGAAGCACAAGAGTAAAGTGTGCTTCAAACAATTTTGTGGGCAAAACGAGAATATATATTTGAAAGAGCATCTAAAAAATAATTGATTTTTGAATTTTAATCAAAATCGTTAGAGCGAATTTTGAGAAAATCGAAAAAAACTGAAAAAGTACATCAGTAAAGTACTAGTACTCTTTGGCCGATTTTGATTAAAAGCTTATTTTTCCGGTCCCGGGGGGTGTTTAACTTAAATATAAAATTTCAGCCTCATAGCTCAATTCCTTCATGCTTAAAATTTGACACACACCCACCCACCCACCCACCCACACACAGACAGACCATGTCGCGAAAACCACTTTTTGGATTCAGGGGACCTCAAAACGTGAAGATCCATCAAAATCTCGACATCGAATTTTTGACATGAATCCAATACTTTCTCTCTATATATATATTACATATATACATAGGCAAGAGAAAGTAAAAATTGAACTAAAAATTGGTCCGGCAAGATCCGGATCCTTATTGTTGGAGTTATTCTCAGCCCATTGACAGAATTCGGTCCTCACATTTTGCATACTCAACTACCTCCAGGGCCTGGACTATATATACATATACAGATTATTAAACTTAGTTAAACAAATAAAGTGTATTATTTTTTACTGTTTCCAAATATAGGCCTAATAATAATATTACATTTGCAAACTATACTATACAGTAGTATTCGTACTTTTAGTGTGTGGCGGAATTTTCGACTTAATACAAGTGTGTTGCAGTTACAAATACAATAGTCTGAGAAACCCTGCTCTATATAATGGGAACAAGAGAAATACAGTCTTAGCTCGGATAACTTTTGTTCCATCTACAGATACTAACAAGGTCCAGTTTCAAAAAAAATGTTGATTTTTTTCTAGTGAAATTTTGTTTTTGTTTTGACGTGACAACGTCTTACAAATCATGTGTCTATAGTGACAGGTTAGGGGGCATGCATGAAAAAGTTTATCGGCTTGAATAACTCCTCTGTCTTAAGAGGTATAATTATGGAGAATATACGGTTAGAAAGAATGAGTTTTCAGCTAAAAATTTCACCATTTATTTTTTTAATGTTTATTTAAAAAGTACGCTTTTATTTTAAGTGCTTGCCAGTTAACTAAAATCATTCAATTCTTGCCTATAGACCTAGTTTGTGTGATCAACATTTCAATAAGGTTGAATAATTATTTATAGAGTTTGGTGCATATTTCATTTAGTCCTAATACCTTGAGACCTATTAATTTGTATATAAGTTAGGATACAAATCAAATAGGTAATTAAATAGAAAAGCCAAAAAGGAGGCAAAGTGAACTTTAGAATCAGTGCCCCCCCCCCAAGGGCTCTGATTTTTATAAAATTTTATATTATTCTAAATAAAATACTTCAAAATACATCTACAAGTATAGAAACTGTACAAAATTAAACATTTAATTAAATTTAAAAATTTTAGCTAAGTTCAAGTACCTATTTGTAAGTAAATTTTAAGAAAAAAAACTTTGCCCCAAGAAAAAAATTTGCCCCCCCCCCCCACAAGAAAAATTTGAAATGACGCCACTGCCCGAAATAGAGATCCTCAAAAAGAGAATTTCAATAAAAATCTTGAATTTTTGACACCATCTCAATTATTTTCTATATACTAACTTATACCATGGAACAGGGCCGAATCTAGGGGGAGGGCAGTGGGTGTGTGTGCCCCGGGCGGCAGATATCAGGGGGCGGCAATTAAAGAAAAATTTACTAAAAAAACAGGTAAAATGATATGAATTTTATATAGAAAATTTTAAGGAGGGGGCGGAAAATTAAATTTTGCCCCCCTAAAAAATCTAGTTCCGGCCCTGCCATGGAATATACAAGAAAATAAGGGAAGGTATATGCCCTGGTACAAGCAAATAAGAGATAAAAATTAAAAAGATATGCCAGGGTGGTTGAAGACAGAACTCTACTTGAAATAAGAGAAGTTAAATGATGTGTTAATCATGCTAGAATTTTTGCTCGTTTAAATTGTTTTTTTTTTTTTTTTTTGTTTAAATATTTTTTGTTACTTAAAGCAAAACATTAAAAAAAAATCCTTTGAAATAAAAAACATGTGTTTTGTTTTTTATAAAAAAAAAAACATATTTTTTGCCAACCCTGTTAAGTTAAGAATTTTTTGCCTTAGGTTCAAAAGGGTGTTTTTTTTTTTTTGTTTTTTTTTTTTAGAGTTGAAATATAGAAGGTAACTTGAGATAATAAGGAGCTCTGGCGCTAAAAAAAAAATCTAAATTTCATCGGGTAATAAATAAAATTAATGGAAATGAAGACTTGACAAGTGATTGCAAAAGGACCTGCGTAACCTAGAAGGTTTCCCCCCCTACTCTCCCTTTAGCTCAGCCTTTTTTTGACACAGGGAGGGACCGAGGGAGGATCTGTTGGTTTAAGAGGCATATTAACCCCTTGGAAAAGTGATGAAGCTCTTGTAAGGGCCATTGGAGTATTTCCCTTTTAGAGATATATTTAATTTGTTTTAAATGAATTAGAGCTTATCAAGAAGCCATTCAGATATTTTATTTAAAATAATTCGTTATCAATTAATTTCAATAAATATGAATGGATAATAAATATCATAAAATTTAAATATTATATTGATATTCAAAACAAATAAAAATCAAACCCCATAATTTTTTCACCCCCCCCCAATCCCCCCCCCTCCCCCAATTGTTTTTTTTTTTTTTCCTTCTTTTTTTAATATTTTAAAATCCCCACCATACCCAACCAAAAATTTAATAAAAAATTATAAATTATTTTAAAAAATACTATTTATTTTTTTTAACCCTCCTGTTAAAAAGGTATTAGCTATATAAAACTTATGTTTGGGGGATATAAAAGAGAAAGAAATAAATTTGGTTTATAGAAAAGGAGTGATAAATAATAAAATTAAAATTTTTATAAAAAAAACCTAAAATTGAGGAAAACAACAATAAAGATTTTTGTTTTTATTGGATGATTTTTTCCAGGCCACCCCCCCCCCTGGAGGGGCCCTATTCAAAGCCATCTACTAAATATTTCAACAAAAATAATAGACCTAAGTGTTAGGAAAGTATTACAAGAGGCAAGAAAGCATTTGCCCTTTTCACCAGTATCCTGGTCACTACTCTTGTTGGGGGGCGGGAATAAATTCATCTTTAAATTTTTACTTAAGGACAGAGATAACAAAAGTGTGTTGTTAATATCTTTATTTCATATTGGATTGGCTACAAGGGCGGATACAAGAGGGGGGGGGTAAGGGTGTAATTCCCCCCCCCGAGATTTGAAAAAATTTTATTTTTAATGTAAAATTTTAAAAATTAATACTTGAAAATTTGATTTGTATTTATATTCTAGCAAACAAGTATAGAATGCGCCTTTAAATTACCGAAATTAAGAAAAAATTGTGTGCTGTGCGACGGGTCACATCAGATTACCCCCCCCCCCCCCGAGAAACACCTCTGGATCCGCCCTTGATTGGCTACCAATCCAATTGAAATAAAATAAATAGAGACGGGGTCTAGATGGCCTTCGCTGCCAAAAAGACTTTAAATGAAATTTAAAAATCTGGTGTGACTGGTGCACAGCACACGAGATATATTTAGTTTCCCATAGCCTTTAGTTTACTTGCCCACTTGCATTTCATAAGTAAAATAAAATAAAAAATTCAAATGTTTCAAAATTTTCATATGCCCTATATATTTTAAATGTTGACCGCTTGAAATGAACTATGATTATTTTTCCAAATTTCAATCTCATATTTGGATATTTTATAATTACTCAATAGAGAATCGTAAATAATTACGAAATTTAATAAAAATTGGAAAACATTTTTTTTAATGTGTAAAAAGTTCCAAAGGGGACCAAATAGCCGGGCAGCAAATGAATAGGCCAGAATCAATAGCAAAGAATGGAAATATATTTTCGTCTCTTTGCCACTCAAAAGAGACGTTCTAGCAACGTTTGCTAGGCATAACTCGAAAATTGAATTTTCGGATTTTCGCCACTAGAATTCTCAGCAGGCGATATGTAGAGAGAAAGTATTGGATTCAAGTTTCACTTGAATATAAAATTTCAACCCCGCTCGTAATTTTAAAAAAGAATAAAAATGTATTTTTGTATCAGCATATATGCGTTATAAACATAAAATATAGGGTAAGAGAAAGTAAAAATATTATGTAACTCTTACTAAAAAGCATGAAAATTTTTTGTTTCTCTTGAAAATTCGGTAAATGTGGAGGCGATGACTCCTTTTCAAAATGATCAATTCAATTGATTTGTTCCCACACGGGAGTTAGCTCCTCACAGCGTTTAAATTTCAGATTCTGAAACGGTTGGGAGTTGGGGCGCTACGTCATTGAATAATAACTCATATTATCAGTCATATTTGCTTGAATGCGTCTTTATAAAATTCGAATATCTTTTGAAGTCTTGTTAAATGTCAAGTAAGGTGACCTCTTGTCAGAATATTAAATGGGTTTTTCATCATAAAATAATATTAAAAACAGCTCTGAGAATTGAATGGTGTGCTTAAGGCTAATTACAATTTAGTAAAAGTGAGCTATGCTAAGCATTTAATCAAAATTAATAATTGAATAATTCATATATAAATAGAAGAATTTATTTATTTAAAACGATCCGATTCCCCCTCGAATAGCAGAAGTAGAGGTTCATATTCCAAGGGTCAGTAGTTAATAGGGTGGGTCGTTTTGCCACTTTTTTCGGAACAAAATGTAATACCCGCCAAAAGTGGCCCACCGAGATATACATTACAGATATAAATTTCTTTTCAAATCGGACAATATCTTCTGTAAAAATTTTAACCTTAAAGTTTTGAAATTTCGACCGAAAATCCCAAAATTGTCAATAAGTTTTAATTAGGTTAAAGCAGGGCCGGATCTAGGGGGAGGGGGCAGTGGGTGCGTGTGCCCCGGGCGGCAGATATCAGGGGGCGGCAATTAAAGAAAGATTTACTAAAAAAAAAGGTAAAATAATATGAATTTTGTACTATAGAAAATTTTAAGGAGGGGGCGGCAAATTAAATTTTGCCCCCCCCTAAAAAATCTTCTAGTTCCGGCCCTGGGTTAAAGCAACCATATTTTTAGGTAACGAGATCTCATTTCCGATGAAAACTGACATTTTAGCCTGAAAATACCACTTATAATGCCCTGGAAGGGCCAGAAATGCCACATCTGGGGCCGAAAACGGGGCCTATTCAGTATAACTAAGCGGTTTATGTATTTTTAGAGCGGGTTGTTTAGCCACATTTTTTCGGAGCGAAATGTAATACCCGGCAAAAGTGGCCCGTCTAGATGGACATTACAGATATAAATTTTATTCAAAAAGGACAATATCTTCTGTGGGAATTTTTACCTCAAAGTTTTGAAATTTCGACCGAAAATCCCAAAATTGTCAATAAGTTTTAAAACTTTGAGGTTAAAATTCTTACAGAAGATATTGACCGATTTGAAAAAAAATTTATATCTGTAATGTACCATATATCTCGGTGGGCCACATTTGCCGGGTATTACATTTCGTTCCGAAAAAAAGTGGCAAAACGACACACCCTAGTGGTTAACTTTCCTTCCTGAGTGATAAAAGTTGATTAGTTACTAATTAATTTAAATAAATACCGGAGTCTAAATAGCAAAAGAAGGCTTGATAAACTGAAACAATTTTTTTGAGCGGCCGTTCTTTCTATCACTTTGTATTAGTAAATTTATTTGTTTCTATCTCAGTTTGTGAATAATCCTTAAATTTTTTTTTGGCGGGTTATTATTATGTATTTATTTCA
The DNA here is from genome assembly GCA_023213315.1 of Euborellia annulipes. Classification (NCBI taxonomy): domain Eukaryota; kingdom Metazoa; phylum Arthropoda; class Insecta; order Dermaptera; family Anisolabididae; genus Euborellia; species Euborellia annulipes. Next base: position 289,278 of record JAKCPI010014626.1, on the reverse strand, counting down.
AATGGGGTGAACAATCCCAATTCAAAAAGTCGCGCAGATTATTATATTTTGCGAATAATACATTCAATTCATTGATACTCTGGAAGTGACACGCGTTTCAGTCATTTATTATGAGAATTCACTTTACAAAGATGAATTTGAGACCCCCAAAACTGGTTTTTAGATTTTTGCATACACGCGCCTTTGCCAGAATTATTCGAATCTCTTTTGACTTTTAAATGAAAACATATGAAATTTAGATTCAGTCCCAATTCATCGTTTCGATTTGATAGAGTTTATTAATGTCCAACCAATTGGCGCTTCGTTTGCCAGAGAGCATCAGAATTGCATGATTGCCTCTTTTTAAAGAAATAAAAACTTCTTTGAATTGAAAGAAAAAAAAAAAAATTACTATCAGTTATAAAAATAACTGAAATATGAAGCTGATAAAAATAAGAGAATTATAAGGTAATTGACTTAAATAATAATTATGCAATTTAAATATTGTATTACAGGCCTTCATCCGAATTATATTATAAAGATCTCCTGCTGATTTGATGAATTACTCGTTAGATGAAACAGCCTGAGAGAATCGGATAATATTAGGTTAAAGTCTTCTCAAAATGAATTTTTTAATTATCTATATTTACTGTATGTAATCATGAGAAAAAAATTAAATGAACAAATATAAATAAAAATAACGTCAATTGGTTTAGAATTTCAAAATCTGTATAACTTTTGTTTTATTCATTTTGCATATAGAGCTTGAAAAACATTTTCTGGGGCATTGTCCCCCCTCCCACCTCCTCCTCCATTGTACTTATAAAAATACTTATTCAATTATCCCAATGAGAGGGTGTGATGATGACGTACGCCCTTCAATCGGAATATTTTATGTAAAAATGGATATGAAAGTAAAATTGATTTATTTTTGGATAATTTAGAATAATTCTAGTTTGTTCTAAGTGTGCAGGAAGGAATTGAATCCTAACTTGTTTCAAGCTCAATTAATTTTATTATTTGGCAAAATTTAGTTCCAAATCAAAGATCTTGAAGAAATTTTATTATAGTGGAGAATTGGAGATATCAGCCAAATTGGGATTGTCCAGGTTAATAAAACTCCCAGGATAAGACGTTTCGGCCTGAATTTATTTGGCCATCTTCACTTATCAGAATGTAAAAAAATTGTGATCTTTATACAACTTTGTAGCCCGGTAATTGAAGATGGCCAAATAAATTCAGGCCGAAACGTCTTATCCTGGGAGTTTTATTAACCTGGACAATCCCAATTTGGCTGATATCTCCAATTCTCCACTATAATCACATCACAGCCACAACCTCAAAAGCAGAAATTTTATTATATTTTTTTATAAAATAGAAGATAGATAAGCTTAATACACAGGGAAACGTTGAGAATGCGCTCTAAGCTCTAAATAAAATTTGACTTGATCTATGCTCATTTTGAGGGGTGTTCATGAACATTATGCTATAAAAAATTTTATTGATAGATTTCGAGAGGATCCAAATAAGGGCTAGAGTATAAATTGGGGCTAGCAGGGTTTCCGAAACTGTCGGGTTAGCAAAAAAGGAAAAAGAACGTGATTAGTTGTTTAATATCGAGAGAATTGTGGTCTATTAGTTGGTCTATTAGTAGGTGCAGTCCACGACCTCCTGACCTCCTTTTTCCCCTACCAAATACCGTTTTTGAGGGACGGCCTCCTACTTATTTCCACCTCTTCATTTGAATTTTTATAAAAATGTATATCAAATTTTTGTAAACTTTTTTAATGAAATCCAAATTTAATTAAGAAATTAGAAATGAAAATTTTAAAATGCAAATTAGAGCCCTGCACCGGCCGATTTTTTTTGGCCCGTACCGGCCCGAGTCCGTATTTTTTTTTTGACTTCCCGCCCGTACCTGGCCCGTAATTTTTTACCATTCTTCAGGCCTGCCCGAACTCATTCGAGAATTAGTGAATGAATGAACAAATGTCTAGCTAGCAATTTTTAAATAAAATAATTTTATTTAACCCCATCCTTCCTTTCATTTTACCAGTTAGATTCAACATATATCCCCTTAATTTTTTTCTCGTTTCCTATATCTACACTTCTCCTCCAATATTTTCCACCATTTATTTAAAAAAAAAAAAAATTTTATTTAAAGATATTTAATTTTTCATTTATTTTAAATTTATAATAAAAAAAACTCAACTTTTAGGATCTCAGATGTAGGAAAAAAAAGAAATATTTTAAATTTTTTGATTTTTGTTTTATAGGTCCGTGCCCGCCCGATTTTATTTGCATGCCCGTCCGTCCGAACTCGTTTTTTTATACTTGCCACCCGCCCGTACCCGCCCGTAATTTTTTCATGGCCTCCAAAGCCCGCCCAGCCCGGCCCACGGGCCGGGCGGGCAACGGGCCTACGGGCCAACCCGTACCCGAGCAGGGCTCTAATGCAAATTAATTAAAAGTGAAAATTATTTAATTTATAATTTATTCGTTAAAACGATTATTTCTGAGAATTATCTATCAAAAAAAAAAATATATTATTGATTGATTTTAAAAAGAGCTAATTCTATTTGGGGTCAGCTGAAAAAAACAACATCCTAAAAAAAGCTAATCTAATCTACCCCCTTCAAAATTCTTGCGCCTTGCATAATATACCTTAGTTCTGTTGACCCTCACAAAAGGTTGGGAAACTCTGGCTTAGAGAATAAAATATTCACCTCCTGAGGGGTTGGTGGTTGCTCGAAGCTCGTTACTACTCGGAGAGCTGATCCATCCAAGCTCCCTGCACTCGTAGAGCCGATCCAGTTGATTTCACTAGTTGAACGTTGAACACTGAACACTGAGCACTGAACACTAATCACAATTGCACTGGAGAAACACAATCCTGCAAAAGAAAAATTTTTTAAGAATCTATCCTTAAGAGTTTTAGAAATCCGGTGAAAAATTTTTTCTTGTTACTGTGCGTTTGGGATTTTTAATAAATCTACATTTCTGAAACTCGTATGCTAAATGAGCAAAATAAAAAAATTAAAATAATTAATTGGAGAAGAAATTATATACATATAGGCCTATTCTTAGGTAAATATGAGAAAGTATTAAACAAGGAGTAGGCTAATAATTAAGTTTCATTTAGTATAAGAATTAAAAAATAATTGTAACAAAACTATCAATTACTTAAGGTAAGATGAGTGCTGTGCTACCATCACACCATATTTTTTTAAATATTTAGTTGCATTTGTGTGTAAGTGTGAAGGGGTGGAAGAGATGAATGTGTTACTTGAATATGAATTGATGAAATATTGTACTTGCCTTTAGGGGCAGTGAAGGTCATCCGAAGCTCCTTGCAGTCCCTGAATTCAGTTTAAAAAATCCAAAGCACCGATAAACACGAATCTGAAAAAAAAACATCTTTTAGAATCTCTCTTATAAAGAATTTGGAAAGAAAATTTCTATTTATATCGAATGAAAAAATATTTAGTTTTTGTTGTATTTTTTTTTTTTTTTTTTTGATTAGCGCATTGTCTGGACACCCAATAGATATATTTACAAATAACAGGAATCGTAAAAAGTCTTGAATGGCCTAAGTTGCCGAAAATACTGTGTATAGGGGGATATGTGTGTGTTTTAATAAAATAAAATATGGGGAATGACTTCCCCGATACTTTCTAGTATATTCTTTTGGAATTACGTCTGGGTGTGTCTGTGAACACGATTGCATAAAAACCAAAACAGCTAGATCGATGAAATTTGGTATATGCTCCATACACTAAAATTGTAGACTTATATCAACTTTTGGAGTAAATACGTTACTTGAAAGTAGTACTTTACCTCATAAGTTTTTTCAGAAATTTCGAAATTTTCAATTTCTTTGTTATATTATGATAAAATACTCAATTTTAAGAGATTAGAGTGACTCTTTTTGAAAGACAGTCGTGTTTTCGTGAGCTCCCTATTTTTTGGAAATTTTGTTGGTTTTTTTTTGAGTTTTCACACCGGACTTTTCACCAGCCCTGCTCCAAACTACTCCGGTCCGTTCTGGCATCGTGTAAGCCCCGTACAGCTGTGCGTGCGGTTGCTACAGCCCTTTTTGGTGGACATGTGTAAGACCATTTCATTTTATTTTTTTTTTTTTGTTTGCTCATTCAAGGAAAACTATAATCCGATTTGCTGATTAGAATCAAAATATTGATGAATAAAAAGAGAAGAATAATTTATTAATAAAATAAAAAAAGAATTATTAATATTATTACTAATAGTAAAGAGTTAAAAGAGAAGAGAAATATTATAATAGAATTTCACTCTTTCATAAAATTTATTTTGTTTTGTTTTGAATTAAATCGGGCCCTGTTTTAAAAAAGATTTATATAAAATATCATTAAGAAAAAAAAAAAAAAAAAGAAAGGAAATCCAAGGCTTCCCCACCTACGTTAGTCACTCCTATAAGCCGGGCAGTGTGAAGATTGTACCTTGCCCCCTCCCCCTTTCCCAAAAGAAAATAAAAAATTCTAAATATATAGAATAGCAACAATGGGCGATAAAAACAAAAACACAGGAGAAATGAGCTTGTTGGACAAGTCGAGTACGCGACTTGATGGTTTTGAGACTTCTCGGAGAAACAGTAAAACAGTACGAAGCCCAGAGGAAGAAGCTACAAACAAGAGACCGAAAACATCAGAAGAAAATGCAAATGTAGAAGCAATGTTTGCTACTATAATTCAAGCGCTAAATGATAACAAGGCCGAATTTAAAAAGGATATTCAGGAACTGGGCAGTCAGATCTTGGAGGAGCGAAAGGAAAGGGAAAGGGAGAGACTCATTTGGATCGAAGAAATGAAAACGATGAAAGAAGAAATAAATTATCTTAGGGCTAATTTGGAGAGATTGGAAAGGAGAGAGAGAAACAGAAACCTGGTAATAAATGGAGTGCAAGAAAATTCGCATAAGAACGATTCCGAACAAATCAAGGATATTCTTGTGGATATCCTGAAAATCGAAAATGTTTATCCTGTCGACATGAGAAGATTGGGGCAAAAGAGAGATAATAAAATACGCCCACTGCTGGTGACACTTAATAACCTGGAGGAGAGGAAAAAAATTCTCAGAGCGCGAACGAACTTGAGAGGAACGAAGATTTTCGTTAATGAGGACTTAAGTAGAGATGAACGAGCTAAAAGACAAAAACTCTTAAACAAGGTCAGGGAGATGAGAGCTCGGGGAGAAAAGGCTTACTTAAGAGGTGATAAGATTTATTTGGAGTCCACTAAGGAGTACATCTATCTCATCGTAGACCCTAAGGATGGAGATAGGTTTGAAAGGATGGCAGGGCAAAAAAACTAAATGGCGAAAAGAGGAAAACGGGGGGCGATTCTTCGAATATCTACGAATCACCAACCCCCATTTCTGAAACAGTCTCTGGAGTTAAATTGATTTTCTGGAATTGTCACGGCTACAACAATTTTTTAAACTCTGATCTCTCCTCCCCACAAAACCTTTACAAATACGACATAATTTGTCTGGGTGAAACTTGGCAATTACAACAACCGCAAGGAAGTCCTCATATTGCTGAGGCATACGACCTATTCTACGTTGAGGCTGTTAAGGAAAAAATTAAAGGACGAGCAAGTGGCGGCTTACTGGCACTCGTGAAGAAAAACATCAATGCAGAGGTAATCGATAGAACAAGTTTCTGGCTGATTTTGAATATAAAAACTGATGCCCTTAGCTTAGCTTTGGGGGCTTTCTACCTACCGCCAGATAATGATATGGACACTTGCCTAAACCTTCTCCAAGACACACTGAATATGCTGAGCGTGCTAAACCCTGGACCACTTATGCTTATCGGGGATTTTAACGCAAGAATCGGTGACTTAAATCAGCTCGATGAAGAGACACTTGGAGCACCGGGAATCACTGGTAAAAGAGAAACCAGCGACCTACTCATAAATTCACGAGGAAGAAAACTAACTTGCTTTATGGAGGACAACGGGCTCCTGGTTCTAAATGGGCGAACTATCAGCGATCAACCTGCTCAATTAACCTATGTGAGTCAAACAGGAACCTCAGTTATAGACCACTGCTGGATAAATCTTAAAATGGCTGACTCAATCGACGACTCAAAAGTCACTAGCGTGGTCTTGACATCTGACCACCTGCCCTACGAGGTTAGTTTTATTTCAACAATTACGGGCGGTAGGTCGCCTAACAGAAAGGGGAAATTTTTATCAGAAAAGTTTATCTGGAAACAGGAGTCTTCTGATGGATTTAAACAGCTATTAGACCAGAAAATAATACAAAAGCCCACATCAGACGCTTCGTGTAATTATATCTACTCGTTACTAACCAATTTCATGAGAGAGGCAGCGCACGAACTCAACCTGATTAAGAAGTACAGATTTAGTAATGAAAGAGGCAAACCATGGTTTGATGCACAATGTATAAGTGCTAGAAGGGACATGAAACGGTCATTTAGAATATGCAAGGAAAATTATTTTGTGGAGCCTTCCCTTTCTATGTACCTTAATGCAAAAAATGCCTATAAACGCCAGATTAAAGATAGTAAGAAAAAGTATTATGAATTGCTGCTGAGGGATATTGGCGATTCATATAACCCCAGTAGGTTTTGGCAGGCAATTAGAAGATTCAGGCCCAGACCTACAACACTGAATCCGATTGGTATGGAGCAATGGCAGCGCTTCTTTGCCCTGAAGTTTCGGAATGTCGCAGAAATCGCTCTTCCTACGGAGATATGCCAGTCAGACCCCTATTTGGAGGACCCGATAAACATGGATGAATTAGACTGGGCTTTGAAGAACTGTAAAGGTGGACGAGCGACGGGGGTTGATGGAATCCCAGGTGACTTTTACAAGAATTTGGGTTCGGCTGGAAGAGCTCTTCTGTTGGACCTGTTTAACAGAATCCTTACCACTAATGAGATTCCGGAACTGTGGGGTAGGGTGTGTGTTTTCCCCTTTTCAAGAAAGGCGATATCTGCCAGCCGGAGAATTATAGAGCAATCTCTTTAATGAATAGTGCAACAAAGATATTCACAAGCTTAATAGCGCGCCGACTAACTATCTGGGCTGAATCCCACAAACTCCTTCCCGAAACGCAGTCTGGATTTAGAAAAGGCAGAGGATGTAGGGACAATCTCTTTGTTCTTTCTGCGGTGATCAACTGTCAATTGAGGCTTAAAGGTAGAAAACTATACGCCGCATTCGTGGACTTCAAGCAGGCCTTTGACAACGTCCCTCACTCGATGTTATGGAATAAGTTGTTGAAGTTCGGAGTCAGCTCGAAACTTGTTAAAGTAATTAAAGCAATATATGACAACGCGAGAATGGTGATTAAGGTGGATGATAATGTCTCGGAGGAGATAAGAATAGAGAAGGGGGTATTACAGGGCGATAGTCTCTCCCCTCTCTTGTTCTCCTTGTTTGTCTCTGATTTTGAGGCCTTACTCCCTAATAATGGCGAGAACGGTATATGGATGGGCGAACATCACCATATATCACATTTATTTTACGCTGACGACTTGGTGTTGCTGGCGGAGTCGCCTGTGAAACTCCGGAGTCTGCTGAATTCACTGAGTGATTTTTGTGACAAGAACTTACTAGAGGTAAACCAGGAGAAGTCAAAGATTATGATCTTCCAGAGAGCTGGGAGAGTCTCTTCAGAAGTGAACTTCACCTACAAGGGGAAGAAGCTGGAGATAGTTGGGCAGATCGATTACTTGGGAATTCAATTCAACTCCTCGGGTCTTTTTCTGCGCACCGCAGAAAGAATGATTACCAAAGCAAATATTGCAACGGCAAATGTTAGATCTATAATAAGTCGATCTAGAATAAATGAACACCGTGGAAGAGATAGGTTGTATAAATCCAGTATCCTATCCACCCTGTTGTACTCATCCGAGATATGGGCCCTTGCCTATCCCGACCTTATAGAAATCGGTCAGGTCAAATACCTAAAATCCCTATACTTTTTGGACGGCTCCACACCTGGATATATAATACGCAGAGAATTTCAACAACACAGGCTGATTACTCTGGTGTTCAAGAGGGCACTTAAATGGCTCATCAACATTCTCTCAATGCCACGTGATAGGCTGCCTCGTGTCTGCTATGAACGCCTCCTGAGAATTAGTGGCTCGTCAACTGGAGGAAGGGCAAACTGGGTCTCTCAATTGTACAATTATTTCATACTTTTGGACTGCGAGGATCTCTGGAGATCCCAGGACCCCGTGATAATTAAAAAAAATATAAAGCGCCTGACTGAACAACTTCAGTTTCACTACTATTTGGAGGACGGAGAGAGGCTGAGGAGCTCTAGCTACGTCCCCCGATACAGGGATATGGATTTCGGGCAGGGAGCTATTCTGTCCCTTAGAGCGCCCCTAAAGAAGATGCGTGTGCTACACCAGGCCAGAACATGTAACACTCGTCGCATTTACTTTTTTCTGGAAGGAAGGGCTCATTCAATTGACCCGAATGGGATCTGCCCCTTATGCAATTTGGATGCGATGGAAGACTTGGACCATATTCTGTATGAGTGCCCATTATACAGAAACATAAGGAATAGATACCTCAGCAAGAAAGTGCAGGATTCAGTGCTATGGCCATATAATGAGATCGGACTCAGTGAATTTTATAGCTTCATATCGGAGGCGCTGAACTTAAGGGCCCTCGGAACATAAATGGTGTTTTGTTTTACTGTATTTTTTTTTTTTTTTTTGCTCACTTTTTTATACTGTTATTTTTTTGTATTTAAATTTACTGTCATTTTTTTTTTTGTTTTGTTTTTTGCTTTTTTATTTTTTATTTTTGTATTGATCACTCTGATCCTCCTGTACTGAGCGGAAGCTCTTAAAAACAGTAATAAATAATCTAATCTAATCTAATCTAATCTACTCAATTTTAAAAAGTTTTTATTTTTTGATATTTTTCCGAAAACTGAATAGTTTTTGAAATAATCACAGAAGAAAACGACATTTTTCGTTAATTTTGGAAAGAAAAATCAAAACAAAATCATACAGGGGTCATTAGAAAACTTGTAAATATAAACAAATTCATTTGTTTCACAAGTTCCCGTAGTCTTAAGTGTCGATTTTTAGAAAAAATTCATATCTTAATCTTATAGACTTTTGAGTAAAATGGAAATATTTTGATTGTTTATTATAACGATAGCGTTTCGATTACCAAAACTAATAGAAAATTGTGTGCCGTGCGGTCAATCACACCAGATTTTATAATATACTTATGGCAGGGGCGTATATAAGGGGGGGCGGGGGGCCCGCCCCCCCCCCGAAATTTCCCAAACACATATACATATATAGGGATTTACAGTTATCAGCGCAACAAATTTTTCCGCAGGATGGAAATCTTTGATTCTGCAAAAGAAAATTTTTTTGACTTCAGCCCCCCCCCTCCCGAAAAATTTCTATATACGCCCCTGACTTATGGGATCATTAATATAGGTTTTAGGAGAAAATATAGAAATTTTTTTAGATGTAAATAGCCATTAAAAATCTCACCAAATATTGTTTAAAATATAAAATTAACTAGACTTGTAAAAACAAATAAAAATAAATCTAATAATACAAAACAAATATAAATCTCTGAAGATGAACAAATCGAACGACACTCAACCAACAACACATGAATGGCCGAGAGAGAGATAAAGTAGAGCGCTACTTTTGCACCGAGAAAGAGAACGAAAACACCATAGTTACTCTTATCCCCACACTCTCATATGCAGAGGGTTCTAGAATCATCTCCATCAATTTTGATGAAAAAAAAAATTATCTATTTACTCACACTCGTGTTAAATTATCTTTTTAATTTGATATTATTTTTTTATTATGGATACAGATGAGAATACTTATAAAACGAAAAAGCATTTTCAAAATAATTAATAATAAAATAATTTTCATTCTATATTTAATTCATATGAGTTCGTCTTTTTACGATGTAATAAAAATGAAAAGGATTAAAAAGGAAAATAAATACCTAGGAAAGTGAAGATAAGGTTGGAGGTCGGCGTTTATAAAATGGAAATAAGGTTGTCGAGATTGCATCCTTGGGTGCTTGTTAATCAGGCGGGAGCGGAGAGGATTTCTTTTGGAAGCTTCTTCTCTTGTTCACTGGCCGTCGGGCTCATACTGAAGGTGGCGACGCCGGCAACTAGTGTGGAACAAACGAAACAATACTGTCACGTGACATCAATGCTGCTCTGCTATTGGTCAAATAATCCAAGGCATTAATTTAAAAAAAAAAAATATAAAAAAATGGTGTGATGGTCGCACAGCATAGAACTTTCTCTTACCTTCGGTAATGAAAAGATCTGTGCTTGTCCCACCAGATTTTTTGTGTCGACATATATTTAGTTTCCGCCGATATATTAGAATTCAAGATGTAAAATTTATAAACATGGGAAAATATTTATATTTTGTTTTCATGGTAAATACCATGTTTCATTTAACAGTCTTGTATAGTAATCTTGTTTAGTTTTATAAATTTTCTTATTCGAAAAATTTTACATTTTATCTTTAATACTAGAAAAATCCCGAGAATAGTGGGCCCCGCAAAATGGTCTTTCTGTGTGTGTATGTGAACAAAACGAAAAGACCTAGGAGATTGAAATTTCATATTTAAGTTAGGTACCCCATGGGACGTAACACGAAGCTTTTGATCAAAATCGGCCAAAAAGTATTAGTACTTTACTGATGTAGTTTTTCAGTTTTTTTGATTTTCTCAAAATTCGCTCCAACGATTTTGATTAAAATTCAAAATTCAATTATTTTTTAGACGCTCTTTAAAATGTATATTCTCATTTTACCATTGAAATCTTCTAAAGACCACTTTACTCTTGTACTTCATAGGAAGGATAGAAGAAATGGTAGCCATGGTAACAAAACATAAATATTTTGCCTAGCTAATAAATTTTACAATTTGAATTATAATATATCGGTGGGAACTAAATATATGTCGACACAAAAAATCTGGTATGACAAGCACACAAGGGCGGATACAAGGGGGGGGGTAAAGGGGGTAATTACCTCCCCCCCCCCCCCCCCCGAGATTCGAAAAAATACCTTTTTTTCGCAAAAAAAATTTATTTTTAATGTAAAATTTTTAAAATTAATACTTAAAAATTTGATGTGTATTTATATTCTGGCAAAGAAGTACAGAATGCGCTTTTAAATTACCGAAATTGAAAAAAAATAGTGTGCTGTGCGACGAGTCACACCAGATTACCCCCCCCCCCCCGAGAAACACCTCTGGATCCGCCCTTGCAAACACAGAACCCAACTTTCGATTACCGAAGGTAAGAGAAAGTTGGGTGCTGTGCGACAGTCACACCAGATTTTTTAAATAGTAAATAAAACAGTAATAATTGAAATGTTTCAACAGTTGGAAAGATGTCATAAATAAAATTAAAACGATTGTTTCTATATGTTGTTTTTACTTTCTCTTATTTATTTTATTTTTCATTTATTAAAAAAATAAAATGAAAAGGCTTTTGAATTTAGGCGCGCTTTCGATCAGCTGATCGCTGGTCAAATTTTCCTTAGCAACTCAATCTGTTCCAATTTGTTTGGAAGTTTACTCCAAACTCCAAACGAGAATCCATTTTTATGTCATCTCAAATACAAACGCCCAGTTTGATTTATGAATCAGCCTCACGTTTTGTTTTTGTTTTAGAAATGGCATATTTCAATGTTTAAAAAATACAAGCTATATTAAACGGGTATGTGTTAATTTTAAATCCAAGATAAATCTCTTGAATAAACTAATTCCATTAGGAGTAATATAAATTTCAAAAGTTGCATGTTGATATAAAGGAATTGGCGTGAAAGCAATTAAGCTAATTAGGGTTTAATTAAGGAAAGTGATGACGAGCTGAACGCCTCTCATCGCCTCGTTTAGTCATTCAGTTGCATGATGAGTGTCGACGAGCATTCATTCCTATTCCGTGTCATTTATTGACAAAGTTTTATGCTTACAGGATGGTGCGTGTGTTGTCGGTACACCACTTCGTCTCCCAGGACATTCAACCATGTAGCGAGTTGGTTTGTGCAGCAGCTGCACCTCCGCATCGTCTACTTGAGTGTTCTGGTTTGCATCGAGTTCTTGAACGACAACTCGCCACAGGACTCTCATCTGAGCATAGTTTTCCTACCGTCGATCTCGCCTGTGCTCTCGTCCACTGCACCAACGGTTCGTCTCTTCAATATCTCCATTCTGTTTGTTTTCGTCGCCGCTCCGACAACAAGCAACCACACCTATTTTAAGATATCATACACGATCAATAGCCAGCTAATATTCGCAAGCGCAAGTAGCGACAAATAACTATTTAAGCTTGATTCAATTCTTTTAAATATTCACATTCTGGTGTTATTGCAACTAATTCAGAGGCCGGAAGCATCTTTTGACAACATAATAACTTCACTCTTTTCTAAAAGCTTTTTAAGCAAATAAATTTTCTATTATATTTGTCATATTTAAACTTTCTACCGTGGGCTCTTGTTGAAGCATTATTATAATGAGGTGTTCACTCAACTATGAGTTGAAAATATACACTAGGTTATGTGTTTCAAATTATTTATTAATTAAATCACTTGACGCGTTTCGATTTTACATCATCATCGGAAGTGTTATTACTTACTAACTATTGCACTGATCAGGCGTCAAGTGATTTAATTAATAAATAATTTGAAACACATAACCTAGTGTTTATTTTCAACTCATAGTTGAATGAACACCTCATTATTATATTTGTCTTCATATTTCTCTTTCTATATATATATATATATAATTTCATTTTAAAATTATTACTTTCTCTTATTTTAAAGAGAAAAGATTCTGATCGAATATTTAAATTAATTTTTTATTAATACATATATATATATATATATATATATATATATCAATATATATGAGAAGATAAAAATCTTTCGTGTTAAGTGGCTTTGGTTGTTGCTTAACCCCGGATAAATAATATTAATATATTCCTAGTTGAAGCCTTCCAATACATCTTTATATATACATATATTAACTTTTAAACCAGAATATTCAACTGTGATGACTAGCTTAATATTTAATCGAAATTGTAAAAGGCATGTACATTTTTATATTGCCCTGTTCCTACCTAAATTTTTAGAAAGATTATGCCCTTCCTATGCTATTAATACCATATTCAAGCTTAAGGCTCATTACTCAAAAAGTTAAGTAAAAATAAATAATAAATTGTGTGAGTTAAATAAATTATAATCAACATTCTAACATTTTTATGTTAATTTTAACTCAGATATTTATTTGTTCACTTCCATCTACTGATGAAGGATAATTAACCATTAATGCACCCGAAAATAAAACACCAAATTGTTTATTATTTTTTGACAATACTATTGATTTACTTTTTCGCGCTTTAAACAAAAAGTATCATAATTTATTCTATATTAAATATATTAGAAAATAAATCGAAAAAATGAAAGAATATCTTAATTATTAAATTATGACTAATGGCCATCAGAATACTTTTATTATAAATAAGGACTTGATTCATCATTTAAAATTTTTATATTAAAAATAGAAGTAGATTAAAAATATAAGGGAAAGTAAACAATGTTCAAAATTGATTAGTATAGAGACAAAGATATATTTAAATATATTAATCAATAACTTGTTTTTGTTCGGTGAATTGGGACAATAGAAATACGATAACCAGCAAAAATTATTTATTTAGTATTATACCATTTTTGTATTTGTCCTCAGGCTAAAAATAATTTATCCTTCATGATCAATAACATGTTTATTTGATAAATATTTAAATGATTTGACTTGATTGTGAATGTTTTATACAACTAGTTTATATTAAAAATATTTCCGAGTATTATTATTAATCAATATCTTTAAGCATATGCATACAAAGGCCATATTTTGCATATCTTTGTATTTTATAGTTATTTGATTTTTCTCAACCTCTTGGCAACTAGTAACGTTTTTTGTATCCTTAGGTAACTATGTAGCAACGTTGGAGTACAAGCCAGGGCGAGAGATGCGCTATGCCCGTGTTTATTCACAATGGGATAAGCAGAATACTGGGGGCATCGTTCGTGCTCGCATCGCTGGAAGAGTTACTCCAAGCTCTGCTCAATTGAGTTCCGGGGCTAGTGCTGGTTCTCTTGAGATGATTGAGATCCCCCTTAAGAACAACCCCACGGCGCTAGCTTGTTGTCAGGTAAGCAATTATACGCACACATTTCTATTTTGCATTCTCTTTTTAATTTAAATCTCTTTCAGGTTACTGGCAATCTTGTTTTTGCTGCTGAAAACTCTTTGGTTTTATTTAAATTTCAAAATAAAGTACATGATTCATCAAAATTGAAATTTATTGATTTTGATGAAATTGGATTAAATATCGAATTGAGCTTTTCTCCAACAAGATTATTCCTAGTCGAAAATATTATATGTGCTATGAATACGGAATATCTACATATACTAAGAATCTCAGATACAATTACTCAACCAAAAGTGATTCAGAAATCTAATCAAAACGGTAAATCGCATCTTTTTTTATAATTCATATAAATATTATTTTTTATTATATTTTTAAGGCGCTCTCGACTTCATAGTCATTCGCGCTATATATATATATATACAGTGCAGTATATATATCCTAAAAGTTTCCGCGACTGGGTGGGTGTATGTGTTGGTTGTTGGGATTTACTTGACATTTCGGCAGTAGCGTATCCAGGTGGGGGCGAAGGGGATCGCTCGCCCCCCCCGCCCTAGATGCATCAAGCCTTTGGCGCCCCTCACGCATCCGGCCTTCCGGCTTTTTACCTAAATCTCCGGCTTTGTTTCCCGAAATCTCCAGCTTTTCCTAAAATCTCGGACTTTTTTTTTGAAATTTCATAATAAATTCATTTTATATCACAAATCCGGAAAAAAATCAAGCTCGAACGAGATTCAAATACTAAAAATAAAACAAAAAAAAAAAAAACGAAAAAATCCCTATAATCGCCCTCGGGGCTTGGTGTAAGGGTTAGCGTGTTAACCTCGTATACCAAAAGTCGCGGGTTCGGACCCCAGGCAGTCCGATGATTTTATTTAAGCCATTTGGATATCAAATGGCTTAAATAAGAATAGGCCTACCTGGACCCCCAATAGATATATTTAAACATACAAGTATCGTTTAAAGTCTTAAATGTCTTAAGTTGCCGAAAAGACTGTGTGTATGTGTGTGTAAATGTGAGTGTGAATTAGAAAAAAGTGTGAGTGTTTAAAAAAAAAAAAAATCCCAACAATCAACATATCGCCTACTGAGAATTCTAGTGGCGAAAGTCCGAAAATTCAATTTTTTAGTTAACCCTACGAAACGTTGTTAAAACGTCTTCTCTTTTGAGTGCCAAAGTGGCGAAAATATATTTCCATTCTTTGCTATTGATTCTTGAGGGCAAAATGAGAATATACATTTGAAAGAAAGAACATGTGAAAAAATAATTGATTTTTGAAAAAAATTAAAAAAGTACATTAGTAAAGTACCCGATTTTGTTCAAAAGCTTCTTGTTTACGTCCCAGGGGGATACCCAACTTAAATACACAATTTCAACCTCCTAGCTCTTTTCGTTCTTGAGATAGTTTGTTCACAGACCCAGACAGACATGTTGCGACTTTTTTGAATTCAGGGGACTTCAAAACTGTATATGTATCAAAATCTCGGTATCGAATTTTTGACGAAGAGAAAGTAAAAAATGGGCTAAAAGCTAAAGCTGTTAAATGTACCAACATTCTATCATAAAAATTGTCATTATACATTAACACATTTTGCGTCACTTGATGAGTCATTACTTTGTTTAAACAAGGTAAAAGGGCGTTGGCAAAATTTCCTTAATTTTCTCTAAAAGAGAATATTTGGCCAAATTATTAAATATTAGTGAGACTAAAGATTTTTGTATTATCTTTAGTCCACTTTTTTATTTATATATATAAAAAATTTTTCGAGTTTTGAGCTTCTCACTGAAAATTCTAAAAATTAATAAAATCTTAACCGTTCTCTTTTCAGATGTTATAACTCAAAATATGACACATATAAATTGGGAACAATTAATTAAAGGAGATCAAGTGCCCGAAGAATGGTCTGAATTAGTGAATGAAAAATCTTTTCCTATTAATGTCGAATTTCCAAGTATTCTTGCCGAAAAGTGCCTGAAATCACCCACTTGCCCAAACCCTAAAAATCCCAATATGTTTTGTTTAGAATGCCCAGAACTAACAGCAAAACTAAAGTGCATTAATACTTCGGTAATTAACATTTAACTTTTATTTTTTTTAATACTAAAAAAAAAAATATTAACTTATAATTTCTTATTTTTTTAGCCTTCTCTTGAAAAATGGAAAATTAATCATCTTTTACAATTAAAATCACTCAAAGAAGATCAGTTTCATTGTTTAGTATTTAAACCTATATATACCCGAAAGACTAACGCTAATTTTGATCAAGGTAAATTTATTTTCAATTTATGACTTGTCAAATTAACAAAAAATGAAAAACCTAATCATTTTTTTGCTTAAAACAAAAATAAAAATAATATATATATTATTATCTTCCCTATTTCCATACTATTTTCTTCACTGCTTATGAAACGTGATGTATATAAATAAATTTAAAATAATATCTTATTTATTAATTGCATAAATGAGTTATTCTCGATTAGTCCATCTAGATCGAGAGAGAAATTTGCGGCTTCGAATGGCTTCTGATTACTAAAAAAGCATTCTGAGTGAATTCAAATAACCGAGTGCCGTGCTGTGGTCCAGTGGTTTGAGCACACCGAGTGCAAATCGGTGGATCAGTGGTTCGACTCGCGGCGACATCCTAACTTTGTCGGCTATTTTATTTAATAAATATTAAATTGTATGAGTATATATACGACGTATATTATATGTATAAATATGTTCAGGAAGGTTTCGGCGATTTGGTGTATATGAAGATAAAATTTCTCGGTTTAAGTCGCATTAGTTGTGGAGGCCGAAACGGCTCTGCTTTTGGAGCTATTTTCGAGAGTAAATCTCTACAATCAACGCGACTTAACTCGAGAAATTTATTTTCATAAGCCTATATAAATATACAATTTTCAATTCATAAAATAATCATAAAAATGTCATCAGAAGATACTAAATTTTTTTTTTCAATAATATTTTTCTTTTTACTTTACTTTTATTTCTTCAAAAATCCTTATTTTATTTATTCCCTTATAATATACCTACACGTATATATCTTCACGTATGTTTTATTCTTTTTCTAGAAAGTGATAACCCATTAATATCGAAGCATCATTCTCAATTGGTTGCCACTCTTTGTTTAATATCGACACAACAAGAGGGTTTCCTATATCTCATACCAGAGATATCGTCAACCCCTCAGTTAGTCTCCGTATATCCCTTCACAGCTCCAGTCTGTGATCTGGCACTTGAAAACTCGGTTCTTCATGCTCTCACGGAAACAGGCTTGGAAACATACACTGTACGATTTGGCCAGTATGTACAAGAAATCATTAGTCCTTCTTTATTTGTGAGTATTATTATATTAGTCATTTTCTTTTTAAACATTTTTTTTTTTTTAGAATCATTTAAACTAGATTCCGGAGGATTAATTAGGATAGAAAATTTCATAAAATCGACGAAAATTTATTTTATTTAATAAATGTAATTAATACAAACTAAATTAACTTTCCGAAGTCTAGAAATTGAACTAGTATTTCAGTGATTTAATTAAAAAAAGATAATTTTGTAGATATTTTTAAAAGCTTATGGCCTTCTTCAGAATTACAAAATATTAAAAAGTTATTGTGAATGCAATTTGAAATTTGCTAAAAGAAAGACACTGGCGACAAAATTAGATTAGTATTGTTATAATTTTAACCATATTAGCTAAATTTTATTTATTTATTCTTCCAAATTGTATATTCTCATTTTGCCATTGAAATCTTCTGAAGACCACTTTATCCTTGTACTTCATAGGAAAGATACCATTTCGGTTGCATTGGTAACAAAACATAAATATTTTCCCCCGTTTATAAATTTTACATCTTGAATTTTAATATCTCGTCGACACAAAATTCTCGTGTGACAAGCACAGAACACAACTTTCGATTACCGAATGTAAGAGAAAGTTGTGTGATGTGCGATCAGTCACGCGAGATTTTTTAAATAAATATTAAGCTAATTTTAATTTTATGATTTTTTTTAGGGAATAACTCCTTTCGAAGAGCCAGTTTGTCTGATTGGATTACGACCATTTATTGGCGTGAAAAAACTTTTTATTTCTGGTTCACATCTTGTTTTATTTGCTAGTTCCAACAATCCAGGAGAGTAAGTATATTTAATATTAATAATAATAATTATTATATATCCTTATGTGAGTTCATTAAAAATTGAATCTTTGATTAGAAATTGTTTTTTGCCCAGTTGATATCCACACAAATCTCTGAAATAGCTCTACTATTTTTATTATATTAGAATATATTATTTTGTAGTGAAACTCAAGCATGGACTTTGTATTCCCTGCGGGTTCCTGATGCCTGCACTCTCTATTCTGATATGCTCCAAATGGCTAAAGAACATCGATGGTCCTCTCAAGCCACTTATGGCCATTTGCTGCATGAAGGCTATTACGTGCTCTGGGGAGCGTTAACTATTGGAAGTTGGATTTCCTCTCAGAATCTCGCACAGCCTACCTTTACGGAAGGCCATGGAGATAAAATACACGATCTGTATTTGGAGGCATGTGCTCTTCTCGGCGAATATCATTTAACGTAAGTTTATACCTTGAACTAATTGTAAGAAAGAAAGGGGGGGGGGGGGGGGGGTTCGCAGAGCGAGATTTCTTTATTTATTAATGCACATTCTTTTTTGAGTTACACCATTATCAGAACTCTCTCATCATAATCGATTGAATTTTTAACTTTGCCCATCAACCATAGGTTGGACAGGTAAAGTTAATGTAATCGTAAAAAAAAATCGAAATTTTTCTGAAGCTGCCAAAATGCGTTTTGAGGTCTCCTGAATCCATTTAAGTAGTTTTTGGAATGATGTCTGTGTGTGTGTGTGTGTGTGTATGTCTGTGGTAATTTTTTTTCGTCAACGAAATCTCAAAAACTATTCATTCAATTGTTTTGAAATTTTGCACCCATAAACTAGGGGTAGAGGCCAAGAACTGAAAAGCTTTGGGACCATTAGGGGGGCTCTAGGGGGGGGGGGGTACAAAAATTTTTTTTCTTACATAACCTATAATTTTTTTTATATATTCAGAAACTAGACTTCCTCCCGAGTAAAATGATATATAATATGTATAACATCGGACCATCAGGGGGGCTCTGGGGGGACAAATATTACTTTCTCTTACCTATGTATATATGTAATATATATATGAGAGAAAGTATTGATTCATGTCAAAAATTCGATGTCGAGATTTTGATGGATCTTCACGTTTTGAGGTCCCCTGAATCCAAAAAAGTGGTTTTCGCGACATGGTCTGTCTGTGTGTGTGTGTGTCTGTCTGTGTGTGTGTCTGTGAACAAAATATCTCAAGAACGAAAAGAGCTAGGAAGTTGAAATTTTATATCTAAGTTAGGCACCCCCCATGGGACGTGACACGAAGCTTTTGAACAAAATCGTCCAAAGAGTACTAGTACTTTACTGATTCACTTTTTTCAGTTTTTTTCGATTTTCTCAAAATTTGCTCCAACGATTTTTTTAAAATTCAAAAATCAATTATTTTTTAGATTCTCTATAAAATGTATATTCTCATTTTGTGATTGAAATCTTCTGAAGACCACTTTACTCTTGTACTCCATAGAAAAGATAGGAGAAATGGTTGCCATGGTATCAAAATATAAATATTTTCCCATACTTATAAATTTTACATCTTGAATTCAATTGTACCCTACTGTCGGAAACTAAATACATGTCGACACAAAAAATCTGGTGTGACAAGCACAGTACACAACTTTCGATTACCGAAGGTAAGAGAAAGTTGTGTGCTGTGCGCCAGTCACACCAGATTTTTTTTTCTTGAGTAGTGGGTGGGCAAAGTTGTGCGCTCGGCTTAGTCCGACCCTTTATTTAGAATTGTTAATTACACTGGTCGACAAGGTTTTCTTCACAAGAAATCTGATTAGTGAATCTAGTACATTTTATTATACTGATTTCAGATAAGCAGTTAGAATTTTTCCATTAGGCAGTTTTAGAGATAGAGAGAAAAATAAATTTTAATAGAAAATGTGCTCTGAAACGACTTTAATTTTGAATTTTCAGGGGTAACCCCCTAAAAATATGCAGATAGTTATAAAGGTGATTCGAGGCTTAAAATTGATAGTTTAAAATAAATGTAAAAATATATTTTAGACAAAAAATCATAATCTCTTTAGATGACAGGTTTTTAAACTTTTTCAATTTTTTTCTCGGAGAGGGCGATTGCCCCCTCTGCGCCCCCCCCCCCTTAATCCGTCCCTGATATAAACAAAACAGTTATCAAAGTCTAATAAAAAAAAAAAAAAAACTTTGCCCATCTTTTAGGCGCTTTGCTATCTCTCCAACAGCTCAGCTCATAAGAATAAACCTTTAACTAATCATTATCATTACTATAAAATAAAGCGCTAGTCACGGACTTTCGTTTTATGTCGCCTGTTTACCACTCTCTGATTGGCCAGAGACAGAGGAAGTGGAATCAGTGAGGGAAATTTAAAACTTTAAGCCAGAGAGGGAAAATTAAAATTTCCAAACAGTAGTAAGCATGGGCGTACCCAGCGAGGGGCAGGGGGGCCCCCCTAGAAGCAAGAAAAAAAAAATTAAATGTTTATAAAGTGATGAAACGAAACAAAATTAGGTAGGGCGATAGCGACGGGGACTCGTTAGGACTCGAGGGTTTTTATGCCTTTAATTAGAAGGCTTTTCCCCTATATATAAAAAAAAGCTATGTCACAATCTGGACGGCCATGATCTGCCCCCCCTGGACGACCATGTTCTGCCCCCCTCTAGATTTGATCCTGGGTACGCCCATGGTAGTAAGAATAAATCTTACGCATTTACTCGCCTTCGGCGAGCAAGGGTTCTTTTCTTGTTTAGATATATTTAACTATTTTGTTCGTAATTTCGTTAATACTTAACAGATTTTCAAATAATGAATGATTTTTGGAAAGCCAACTATAGCATAGCGTTTCATTCAGGGATAGCTAAAATTCTATTAGGGTGTCCAATAGAGTGAATCGAAAAAAGTCAAAAAAATTTGTTTGTCTATAGGAGTATATTTTCCGATCGCGCAAGTCCTTAGAAACAAAATTCGTCATTTTTAGACACAAACAAACTACAAAAAATCTGGTGTGACTGGCGCACAGCACACAACTTTCTCTTACCTTCGGTAATCGAAAGTTGTGTACTGTGCTTGTCTCACCAGATTTTTTGTGTCGACATGTATTTAGTTTCCGACAGTACGGTACATTCGATTTTCAAGATGTAAAATTTATAAGTATGGCAAAATATTTATATTTTGTTACCATAGCAACCATAGGAGAAATTCCTATCTTTCCTATGGAGAACAAGAGTAAAGTGGTCTTCAGAAGATTTCAATCACAAAATGAGAATATACATTTTATAGAGAATCTAAAAAATAATTGATTTTTGAATTTAAAAAAAAATCGTTGGAGCAAATTTTGAGAAAATCGAAAAAAAACTGAAAAAGTGCATCAGTAAAGTACTAGTACTCTTTGGCCGATTTTGTTCAAAAGCTTCGTGTCACGTCCCATGGAGGTGCCTAACTTAAATATAAAATTTCAACTTCCTAGCTCTTTTTGTTCTTGAGATATTTTGTTCACAGACACACAGACAGACCATGTCGCGAAAACCACTTTTTTGGATTCAGGGGACCTCAAAACGTGAAGATCCATCAAAATCTCGACATCGAATTTTTGACATGAAACCAATACTTTCTCTCTCTATATATTAACATATATATAGAGGTACGAGAAAGTAAAAATTAAATCTAGTATTTAGACTAATAATTTTAACAGCCTGGCTCTAGATTAGCCAACCTTTAAAAAAAAAACTCAATAGCCACAACAATAATTTGAGAGAATTAATCACTGTTTTGTTGTTTTTAGATGTGAAACTGTCAACTCATGGCGTCATGCTGCAAATTTTTTCAACGTTCTGGACTAAGTCCAAGTGATATAGTGCAAAGACTCAAACAACTTGCATATCCCGATCAAAAGACAAGAGATAAAGCCTTTCGTGAGCTTACCCTCTACTTGAAGCATTGTCTTCGCTCACTTGATATTTCAACGCCGTTCACTCCACAAGTCCCTCTGCTTGTTCATACTTTGTTGGATTTACTCGATCAGACAGATAGAACGGCAGAAGGAGTTGCTGAACTTGTGCTTCGTTCTCATGTCCTTCGATCCGCCCTCTCTGTATTTCGCCAATCAACGCTATCCCTGAGGCCTGATTGGTTGTTTCACACATCGGACACGGTTTAAGGCAATTATATATAAGTATGATATTATTGAAATAATTATATTATTTTTGTATACAAGTAGTAAAGCCCCCTGGACCCCCTTACAAGACTTCGGCGAGCAAATGCATCAAATTTATTCTTGCTCACTGTTTGGAAATATTGCAATTGCTCGACTTCGGCGCAAAATTTTAAACTTTTAAATTTCCTTCACTGACTCCACTTCCTTTGTCTCTGGCCAATCAGCGAGAGAGAGTGGTAAACAGGAACATAAAACAGAAGTTAGTGGCTAGAGCTTTATATTGAGTAAATACGTCACTTGGAAGTAGTACTTTACTTAAAAAGTTTTTTCAAAAAATTTCGAAATTTTCAATTCTTTTGTTAGATTATGATAAAATTATCAATTTTAAAAAGTTTTTATTCTTTGACATTTTTTCGAAAACTGAATAGTTTTTGAAATAATCAAAGAAGAAATAAAAATTTTCGTTAATTTTGATAAAAAATCAAAACAAAATCATACAGGTGGCATTAAAAAAAGGTTGAATACAGTGGCGGCTCGCCCATAAGGACTCTCGGACGCCGCCCCTCCTAAAGATTTGAAAAAGTAAAAAATAATTAAACACCTATTCAATTATAATTATACATCTAACTAACCAAAGTGTTTTATCAGTCGCGTACATCGAAAATATAGGGAAAAAACAGGCAAAAATAGCGCGAAAAGTGCGTATTTATAGGCGTCGGACGCTGTCCTGAACGCCCCAATCCATCAACATGCAGTTATACGGAGAGAGGTGTGGTGGGGGCTGCTGGTGCTATGACGCGTGTAAGCTTGAGTCGAATGGGAGCTTTGGGACGCCGTCCGAGCATGCGCAGAGCGAAGCATCAGCTAGTCGCCGCAGAGCGCGCCGGCGTTCCTTAACTTTTTAACCGCATTCTAAGTGTTTAACGAATGTGTGATTGGTATGTAGTGTGATTTAGTGTGTATGGTTTAGTGTTCTCTTGGGGGCCCCCAGACCCCCCGGTGGTGCGCCCCCCCGGGCATTAAACTCACGAGCCGCCACTGGTTAAATATGAACAAATGAATTTGTGAAATAAATGAAGTCGAATTTTTTTACGATTACAATACTTTCTCTATACGAGAAAGTAAAAATTATTTGTTGACCCTGAGTAAGGGGTAGTTTACCCCATGTATATATTTTGTGGAAATAAATGACATTTTTGTAACGAGTGAACTTTAAAATGTATATAAAGACATATTGCTTGTAATTATCAAAGCAAATTTTTTTTTGGCACCTTGAGTAAGGGGTAGTTCACCCCATGTATGTTTTTTATAAAAATAGATGACATCTTTGGAATCAGCATCCATTAAAATGCATATAAAGACATATTACTTGTAATTATAAAAAAAATAGTTTTTTGCTCCCTTCAGTAAGGGGTAGTTCACCCCATGTAAGTTTTTTGTAAAAATAAATGTCATTTTTGTAAAACGCATATTTTTTTTGGTTTTTTGACATACATACATACATTTTTTTTTCAACTTTGTCAAGGGGTAATTTCAACCCCTTTCGGTAAAATATGAAAATATTGAAGGGTATAGAAGAACATATGATTCTGTATGTATAGTTTTAATTTTGTAAAAATCCGCCAAAAAAAAGATAATTATGGCCGCTTTTTTTCGATTTCAGCCCACTGTGCGACGTACCGGAGCCCACTTGCTCACTCCCAACAGACGCCGGCACTGGATTTCCGACTCCCTGCATCGTAATCCTATTACCCTTATCATTATGTTTGGTTTTTTTCTTAGGGGTTCCTTCCCTTAGCCTGTTGGTCCGCGAGAGGTATTTTATTTCCCTCCTACCCTCCATATCTGGCAAGCATTCCCCGATCCGCCACCTGGGGACGCGCCCCGTAGTGGTTACAGGGTGCGTGTGTGTGTTTAGACACTGATGAGCCCGTGCTCAACAGCGTGTGGGATTTTTACCCACTAAAACCACCTCCCTGCAGGCGACCTCCTCCCTCCTGCAGAATCACAATGACGTATAACTTCGCAGGAGGGTGTCTTCAGCTATAGCAAGACTCCTAATTAGTTGTTTGTTTTTTTTTTTCAAAAGTTTTTTCAAAAATTTTTAGGTAAAGTACTACTTCCAGGTGAAGTATTTACTCCAGAAGTTGATAGAAATCTACAATTTTAGTGCAAGGAGTATATACCAAATTTCATCGATCTGGCTGCTCTGGTTTTTAAGCATTTGTGTTCACACACACACACACACACTTTACTGAAAAAAAAAAACAATTTTTAGTATGATGACTTAAAATTTTCGAATAAAATATCATTTTTCAACTTCTAAAGTTTCACGAGAAAGCTGAAAAAATTTCATAAAAAAGTTACGTAAAAAATAAACGAAATTTCAAGAAAAATTTTTTTATAACCAAAAAAAAAATTTGAAGCAATCGTCGGCACATCTTGAAATTAGGGGGGATAATTGTAGAATTAGTTGAAGTTTTTTTGAGTTAATAAAAAAAAAAAATGGTCGATTTAAAATTAGGGTTTTTTCAAAAAAACTGAAATATTTCATATATCCGGGCTTCTGAAATAATTTTTGTATTTTTTTCTGAAAACTACATTAAAAAACAAAATTTTTATAGCCTTGCGGGGTTTCGAAATATCAATTTTAAAATAAGTTATAGTTATTTGAGCAATTTTTTTCAAAAATCCATAACTTTTTTTTAGTTGGGTAAAAAAATTTGAAAAAATTCTCAAAAATGTCTTTTAAGGGGTAGAAAAAAGATAGGAAATTTTCAGCGAAATCCGCGGGGGTCAGGAAAAAAATTTGTCGATTTGGCATGGAATGACCCATATACAATTATTTTTTGGGGGGGGGGCGGGGACCGAACTCATTTTTGAAGATTAAATAATTTTTTAATAACTTCTAATTTTCTACATTTGCAATGTATATTTTATTTTATTTTTCTAAAAACAAAAAAAATATCGACCAGGTCCTGAGGAAGGGGGCGATTAGAACCCGAAACATCGACGAGCAGATTGAAATAAAATTGTGTTTTATTTCTAATCCTGGCTGCCTACGTAGCATCAATAATATAATATTTAAGTTTTAAACCAAAAGTTTTCTTCCAACAGGCCTGATTATGTTAATTCAAATGATTTACCCTTTACTTTTGTTAAGACTACCTATTGAGATAAAAAAAACATAAAAAATAGAGAGAGAGAGATCGAATTTTATAAATATATTCAATCGATTTGTATCCTAACCAATTTTGTTATTGATCGTGAGTGGTTTTGGTAGGTAAGCACAGCGCAGGCGTCTCTTCAGGTTGTTCAGGTCGACGGGGAAAAAGAAACAAAAAGTTAAGTTCTTCGTCAAGCGACGGCCTACGGCCTGCGCTGTTGGGATAAAATAAACCGCCTCCCGCATTTCTTCCGGGACGCACATCAGCAGGTCAGTCATTCACTTGAAAAACACAATATATAATATATAAACCAAATTGCACTTAACTTTTTTTAAGCTTATAATTCCAACTTTTGGAAAATAAGAACTTCCTTTTTATATTTTTAAAAATTAAAAATTTCTGGTATTTATATTAAAAACAAAAATAAACTTATAGGTCTAATATGTTTTATAGTTAATTTTTTTTTTTTTAGAGGAGAGGTAGCAAAATTTTTTTCCTCTTTATTAAGATGTGAAAATTTTGACACTATTTTAATCTGGCAATGATCAATTTTTTCTTCTTATTTGTCTTTTGCGACTTAATGGGTGGATCCCGCCTTATTAGTTTTCCCAGTTTTCTGTTTTTGAAATTTCTTTGGGAAAGAATGAAGTGGGGATGCATCCTTCTGCAGAATACGAAAATATTTTTGCCTTAATTCTCTAGTTTGTATCAATTTATTATTATAAATAATAAAAATAAATAAAATTATAACAATCCTAAATATATTGTCACTTTATAGGGACTGATGAGAGAACGAACCCGATTCAGGAAAATGAATTATTATAAGATTATTTAATTATTATACTTAAAGTTAATTATATAAAATATTTTTTTATATACCTTACACACTAAAAAATTCAACAATTTATACATTATAACCAAAATATTTGACATACTATAATAGATATCTATTTTCATCTTGACAACTCAGGTTTACGGGAGTCAAAGTACAATAACCTTTGGGAGTCATTTTTAGCCCTAAATTGAGAAGGGAGGAGGCAATCAATTTGAGTGGAATAATTTCCCTCTTCATTAAAAAATTATCAGATTTTCAAATCGAAAAGAATCGTTTACAATTTTGAAATTATTAAATCTATATACAAATGAAAGTACATTTATATAAATATCTTTAGTCCTTATTTATACAGTATTCCCAATAATATTCTACACCAAATTTTTTATAGTAAAATGGGAAGATATAAGTATCAAATAAGTATAGGGCATTCAGGCTCAACAGGCAAGCAATTTAGAGAACTCAGACAATTTAGTTTTTTTTAACATGTAGGCCTATACTAGGGTGAGTCGAAATTTTCCTATTGCTGAAAACGTGCGTCTAGTGATAAGTGAAATGCAAAAAAAAAAAAAAAAAATAATTTTTTTGCTTAAATCCTGCCTTAGCGCAACAACCCTAAACTTTGAGAAAATAAATACACAATTAAAATTGGAAGATTTTCGCTGGATCAGATGTATAAGGAAAAGACCGGAGAATAAAAGCCACCATTTGATGAACCCTCTAACATCATCAGGATCCTTGAAATGCTGGCTTTTAAATACAATTTTCATAATTTTTTTAATAAATGGTTAAAAATCGAATAATTTTTATAACAAATAGCTATAGACATATTTTAATAGAACAACGCATGGAAAAGATAAATAAATGAAAAAAAGAATGCTTTTTATAAATTATCAGTGGCGCATTACACTTAAAAAACACACTTTTTACAAAAATTGACGAATTTCATGGAAACAATTTTTGTGTAAGATATCAGGTTTTTTTTTTTAATAAAACACTCACAAAATACATTTTACATCATTCAGAGTTCATTAAGCCCTCCAACCATAGGCATAGCCAGGGGGGTTTTGGAGGTTCAACCCGTGGGGGGGGGGGGGGCCCACGCATTGGACCCAAACCATAACTATATATTTAAGCTTTATAATACGAATTATATTTCATATAGGGTAAGAGAAAGTAAAATATAATAATTTACTCTAGCTAAAAAAAAAAAACTAAAATAATTTATAAATACCCTAAAATAATCTTACAAGGAGAGTACTCGGTTGACTCGTCACCGATTTTGATCTCTCTATCTAGTGAATCTATACTGAAAAATATTTGTATCCTGATCGAGCTTTTCGTCCAATGCGCCCTGTAACAATTTTTACTTTCTTGTACCCTATATATGAAATATATGGAGAGAGAAAGTATTGCGATCATGTCAAAAATTCGATGTCAAGATTTTGATGGATATACAGTAGAACCTCGATAAGTTAAAGTTCAAGGGAAACGGTTAGAAATTTGAGTTATCGAGTTTTTTACTTATCGAGAGCTGAAGTTAGAGAGGTTATTGAATATAATTTTTAACGTACCGAGGTTTATTGACTTTGGGCACGTGAGTGAAAAAGGAATTTCGTTTCATCTATTTGTTTATTTAGAATAGTTTAGTTAAATTAAATTAATAGATTTATTTATTTACAAAAAATCAGTAATTTTTTCTGCTTCATGTATTTTTGATTTTCTGCATTAATTATTTTTTCGATGATATGTAAAGAAATACTTTAAGTTATAGAGGTCACCAAAATATTATTTTAAGTTATCGAGGGCTATGCTCAAAATATTTGTTTAAGTTACAGAGGTTTTGTTCTTTAAGTAATAGAGGTTTTACGCTGTCAAGGGAAGGGAATTGAAAAAAATTTTAAGTTACGGAGGTTTTGAACTTAGCGAGGTTTAACTTATCGAGGTTCTACTGTACATGTTTTGAGGCCCCCTGAGTCCAAAAAAGTAGGTCCCGCAAATGTGTGCTTGTGTGTATGTGTGTGGGCAGATTTTTAGCATGAAGGAATTGAGCTACCGGATTGAAATTTTATATTTAACTTAGGTACCTTTGAAGAATCTCAAAATAAGCTTTTGAACAAAATCGGCCAAAAAGTACTAGTACTTTACTGATGTACTTTTTCAGTTTTTTTCGATTTTCTCAAAATTCCCTCCAAGGATTTTTTTTTAAAATTCATAAATCAACTATTTTTTAGATGCTCTTTATAATGTATATTCTCATTTTGCCGTTGAAATCTTCTGAAGACCACTTTACTCTTGTTCTTCATAGGAAAGATAGAAATGGTTGCCATGGTAACCGAATTTAAATCTTTTTCTTTTTATTAGATTAAAAATCAATTATTATTTAAATTCCCATTTATTTTTATTTTATTTCTGTCTTTAATTGTTTCGGAGAAAACATATATATATCTCTCTCTCTCTCACAAAATTATCTTCTCTCTTTTTACGCGTTTTAAACTTTCCACCTTATCCTCGCATTTGGCCAATGTTAATTTCCTATAGGGATTTGTATGTTAATTTCGATTCAAAAGGGGGTCCCCTTTGGAACTTTTTACGCATTTAAAATTTTTTTTTCCAATTCTTATGAAATTTTGTATTTATTTACGATTCTATATTGTGTATAAAATGTCCAAATATGAGATTAAAATTTTGAAAAATAACCATAGTTTATTTGAAGCAGTCAACATTTAAAATGCAAGTTTGAAACTAAGGTGCTATCGGAAACTAAATATATCTCGACACAAAAAATCTGGTGTGACCAGCACGGTGCACAACTTTCTCTTACCGAAGGGTAAGAGAAAGTTGTGTGCTGTGCGCCAGTCACACCAGATTTTTGTGATAATATCCTTATTTTTGTCTTTGGTTTATTTAAATTGTAATTTTTTTTAGAAATGTGTAAAATATTTCTTATTAAATTACAATATTAACTAATTAATTAGGTAGAGTCTTGTTTGAAAAGGATGGAATTTTTTCAACCAACGCTCAAATAGACGACTGTTCATTAGCCAGTCAACATATCGTTTAAAATAGCAAATTTGCGAGATATGTTTGTGCTTTGATTGAGATTAGGCAAAATTGCATCCCCTGGAGTCGAACCAGGACCTCCAAGCTTCCGCAGCAGGCGGACTACCCTTATCCTAGGACGCTGGCCCAATTTGGGCCCGGATTGGGCCAGCGTCCTAGGATAAGGGTAGTCCGCCTGCTGCGGAAGCTTGGAGGTCCTGGTTCGACTCCAGGGGATGCAATTTTGCCTAATCTCAATCAAAGCACAAACATATCTTGCAAATTTGCTATTTTAAATGACAATATCTTAAGCTAGATTATTGTCTTCTTAGGGCCGATAGTATAACGCTCGGTCAAGTCAACTTTTGACCGCCGGTCAAGTGAACCTCGGTTAACATTTGACCGCAGTCAAATCTAGTTCCGTAGTATAAAAAAAAATGAACTCCATTCCCATGACCGAATTCATATCATTGACAAACTGGCCTGTTGCTAACTTCATATTATTTTTGAATGCATTTTTTGAGTTGCTGTCAGCTTGCTGTTTTAAAATTATTGCTAAGATGGCCAAATTTAAACATCAGTAAAGGGGCACATATAAAAATAAAAAAATAAATCGAAACACCATTGACCAGGGAGGGGGGTTCTTGATTAAAAATTAGTTATATATGGAGCAACAAAAATTTCCAGAGAACGCAAAAATATTGAAATATTTTTTTTTTAATTTCAACATAAAAACAATTTATAAATATAATACAAAAAAAAAATATGGTATTATTTTATTTTGGCATCTTTCTCATTTGAGTGAATTTTTTTTAGTAGATTGCTGTCAAAAAACACGTTTAGCCACCTCAATTCTAGCCTATTATCTATCAATTATAGTTTCTAATATATATTCCGTCAAATCCGATTTGTCGTCTCCTCACAATCAAGCAATCATATCAAACATAATAGTAGACACGATTACAAATATATTATTATATTCGACTAACTATTCTTTTTAAAAGAAAACAAAAAAAAAAAAAAAAATAGAAAAAGGCCTGAGGACTAAAGCTTTTTGCTAAAAAATAAATAATTATATATAATAATATTATTTTTTATTTATTAATATTTATTCCCTTGTTATTAATATAAAATTTATTATTATTATTTTGTGAATATTTTTATAATTTTAAAATTTTACCAACATTACTATTATTTATACTTTAAAACACATATAATAGTGCCTTAAAATTTACAGTGGAAATTGAAAACAATAAGAGTATTAACTTTCTTGATATGACCCTTTACAATAAAGCATTTAATATTGGCATTGACTGGTACCAAAAACCTTATGCAAGTAACATTATTTTAAATTTTCATTCATCCAGTCCAATGACTCATAAAATGAATGTCCTTGAAGGCCTGCTATGTAGAATTTTGAGCTTGAGTGACCGTTGTATTTGGGAAAATAATATTAAAAAATATAAAAAGATAACAAAAAACAATAATTACCCCGTCCCGTTAATTAACAATAATTATAAATAAAACAAAAACAAAAATCTGGTGTGACTGGCGCACAGCACACAACTTTCTCTTACCCTTCGGTAAGAGAAAGTTGCGCAGTGTGCAGGTCACACCAGATTTTTTGTGTCGAGATATATTTAGTTTCCCATAGCACCTTAGTTTCAAACATGCATTTTAAATGTTGACTGCTTCAAATAAACTATGGTTATTTTTCAAAATTTTAATCTTATATTTGGACATTTTATACACAATATAGAATCGTAAATAAATACAAAATTTCATAAGAATTGGAAAAAAAAATTTTAAATGCGTAAAAAGTTCCAAAGGTCCCAAAAGGGTTCCAAATTGAAATTAACATACAAATCCCCATAGGAAATTAACATTGGTCAAATGCGGAGATAAGGTGGAAAGTTTAAAACGCGTAGAAAGAGAGAAGATAGTTTTGTGAGAGAGAGAGAGATATATATATATGTTTTCTCTGAAACAATTAAAGACACAAATAAAATAAAAATAAATGGGAATTTAAATAATAATTGATTTTTAATCTAATAAAAAGAAAAAGATTTAAATTCCGTTACCATGGCAACCATTTCTCCTATCTTTCCTATGAAGCACAAGAGTAAAGTGTGCTTCAAAAAATTTTAAGGGCAAAACGAGAATATACATTTGAAAGAGCATCTAAAAAATAATTGATTTTTGAATTTTAATCAAAATCGTTAGAGCGAATTTTGAGAAAATCGAAAAAAACTGAAAAAGTACATCAGTAAAGTACTAGTACTTTTTGGCCGATTTTGATTAAAAGCTTATTTTGTCGGTCCCGGGGGGTGTTTAACTTAAATATAAAATTTCAGCCTCATAGCTCAATTCCTTCATGCTTAAAATTGAACACACACACACAGACACACACACAGACAGACAGACAGACAGACAGACCATGTCGCGAAAACCACTTTTTTGGATTCAGGGGACCTCAAAACGTGAAGATCCATCAAAATCTCGACATCGAATTTTTGACATGAAACCAATACTTTCTCTCTATATATATATTACATATATACATAGGTAAGAGAAAGTAAAAATAGTAAAATTAAACAATACACCTTCCTCATCTCCCCCGACTAACAACCAGATAGAAAAAGAAATTTCCGGATATTTCCCAATAACTTTCACCCCAGATTATAATAAAATTAATGCCCTTTTTCAAAAATATAAAATTAATATTATTCCCAAGACAACTGGTAATTTGATGTTCCTGTATAACACGAAGGATAAAAATAAGAAAGATAAAATACATAGCACGGTTTATGAAATTGAGTGCATTGACTGCAAGAAAGTGTATATTGGTAACACCAAAAGGACATTGAAATTGAGGGTGGATGAACATAAAAGGTCTGTTAATAAAACTAATAATGTTACAGCCCTGCAACAACATGCGCAAAACTTAGGCCATAATTTCAATTTCAATCTAACGTCGGTCAAGATTCTCTGCAGAGAATAAAACTGGCATAAGAGATATTTTAAAGAAGCATGTTATATCCAACTTAATATAAAGAGGGCGGTAAATTTTAGATTGGACACAAATAATCTAATGGGGAATATAAAATACTGTTAACAGAAAAATAGCCCGCCCCTTCATTCAGCATCTCGTTTTTTAATTATAATAAAATTAATTTTTTTCCTTCCGTTCCTGAGAATGTAATTAAATATCATTATAATAAGAAATTTATTTCCAATTTTCTAAATGTTAAAAATGAAATAAAAGTAATTTAATAACATGTATTAATCAATTTGTATAAATAAATAGTAAATAACATATAGACAAAAGGTTGAATGATCTTAAAAGCCTGGATTTATATTTTTATTATATATTAATACATTGAAATAAAGAAATATTATAAATGAATTTGTAATAGAGTTTATGAAATTAGAATGCTCTCTAACGTTATCGAGGTCAAATGGCTTTCTTGATGCAAATAAACCTTGGCTGTAATTGTAATGTTAACGGAGTGTAATATGAGGTACAACACAGTGGCGTAGTGAGCTTAACTCGCGCCGGGGCACAATACCTTTTTAGCGCCCCCCCCCCACCCCCCATTTGAAAAGCATATAATATTATATGTAAAATATACTCGCAAATTAATAAATAAAGTAAAATAAATAAAGTCATAGGCTCAAGCTAGGCTTTAAATTTGAGACAAAAAATGTTGAAAAAACAAGACTAGATTTTCAAATGTATATGATCCTCCACAAATCAATTATAATAAAAATAAAAATTATCCAGCAATTTTTTATTTTTCGGACCATTTGGCGCCCCTTTGTGAGTAGCGCCCGGCGCATGATGACCCCCCCTTGCTCCCCCCCTCGCTACGCCACTGGTACAACAATGTCTTTACCCTAATGTTGAAATTGTAAACTATTATAAATATTTTTGTTAACATTATGATTTTTTCAGTTTCCTCTGAAGAAGAAGAGCCTTTGTGCCTTTGAAATATCAGGAATAAAACTCAATTGGGGAAAAATAAAAGAATCTTGTTTTTTGTTTTTCCTCCCTACATCCTTGCCTGGACATTTTATACACAATATAGAATCGTAAATAAATACAAAATTTCATAAGAATTGGAAAAAAAAATTTTAAATGCGTAAAAAGTTCCAAAGGGGACCGACCCCCTTTTGAGTCGAAATTAACATACAAATCCCTATAGGAAATTAACATTGGTTAAATGCGAAGATTAGGTGGAAAGTTTAAAACGCGTAGAAAGAGAGAAGATAATTTTGTGAGAGAGAGAGAGAGATATATGTTTTCTCCGAAACAATTAAAGACAGAAATAAAATAAAAATAAATGGGAATTTAAATAATAATTGATTTTTAATCTAATAAAAAGAAAGATTTAAATTCCGTTACCATGGCAACCATTTCTCCTATACAATTAAAGACAGAATTAAAATTAAAATAAATGGGAATTTAAATAATAATTGATTTTTAATCTAATAAAATGAAAAAGATTTAAATTCCGTTACCATGGCAACCATTTCTCCTATCTTTCCTATGAAGCACAAGAGTAAAGTGTGCTTCAAAAAATTTTGAGGGCAAAACGAGAAAACATTTGAAAGAGCATTTAATAAATAATTGATTTTTGAATTTTAATCAAAATCGTTAGAGCGAATTTTGAGAAAATCGAAAAAAACTGAAAAAGTACATCAGTAAAGTACTAGTACTTTTTGGCCGATTTTGATTAAAAGCTTATTTTGTCGGTCCCGGGGGGTGTTTAACTTAAATATAAAATTTCAGCCTCATAGCTCAATTCCTTCATGCTTAAAATTGAACACACACACACAGACACACACACAGACAGACAGACAGACAGACCATGTCGCGAAAACCACTTTTTTGGATTCAGGGGACCTCAAACGTGAAGATCCATCAAAATCTCGACATCGAATTTTTGACATGAAACCAATACTTTCTCTCTATATATATATTACATACCGGGTGGGCCAATAGTGCGTGGACGGAAGATTGTGGGCTTATTAACAAATAAAATTTTGTTCATCGAATAGAGACCATGATAATCAATAAGAAGTTTTACTGTCAGGCTTCGGTAACATGCCGATGGGATCACACCACCACAGAAATCAAGGTTGAAATCACCGACAATGAATATTTAAATTAATAAATACTTGGTTATATGTTTTTCATAATTACCTCATGGACCAACACATGATATATATAATTCTTTATTTATTATAATATTCAATTATCTAATGGTGGAGTAAATCAAAAAAATAAAATATCTACATTTAATCTTTTTCAATAATTAATAAACCTTGTTTTCTCATAAAATATTTAATTTTTATTTTACACCCCCCACATAAAAATACTATAACATCAATATCTCAAAACTTTAAAAAAGGCACCAAGATCATAATTCACTTCAGGGCTTCATTTATTCAAGAATTTTAAATCCAAAAAATCAAGTTGATATTTATGGAAATTGAAGGATTAAAAATTTCCCCAAAATAGGAAGTAAGGGGTCACTAATTCAAAAACTTGAAATCTCCCGAAAAATATTTATTCAAAAATATTAAATCCGAAAAATCATGTTTCATGTTGATACTTAAAGAAATAGAAGAATTAAAATTTCGGGAAAGGGGGGAGGAGTTTCACAAAAAATCTTTAAACAACTTGATAGATATTTATTCAAGAAGTTAATAAGAGAAGTGGCTGTCCAACGATTAGAATGATTCACAGGAAGAAATAGAAGAATTAAAAATTCGGGGGGGGGGGGGGGGTACACAAAAATTTGTTGGGGAGGTTCTCAAAAAAAAAACTTTAAAAGACTTGATATATAAATATTTATTCATGAATTTTAATTTCAAAAAATCATGTTGAAATTTAAGGAAATTGAAGAATTCAAAATTTCCTCAAAAAGGGGGGTCCTTAGGGGCCTAATTTCCAAAAAACCCGAAATAAGTTTTTATAGATTCTTCGAAGAAAGCAAATTTAATATCTCTTCTGGTTTAAAAACTATGGTAAAATCAAAATTTTACCCATACATTTTCACAAAAATGCCGATTTGGGGTTTGTTTGATAAATAAATAAATAAATTTTAATTAATTTTACCTTATTTTATTAATTATCTCAACCAAGATTGCATTGTGCAAGTTGCTTTAGGTGATAAATATAATCGAGAAATGAGAAACCCGAAAAAGCAAATGGCTGTTTTTTCGTGAAATAGGCGAAACTAAGAAAATTTAATGCCTAATTCGTGAACTTGGCAGAGGACTTGCCGAATTCACGAATACGGCAAAATTTTGCCGATTTCGTGAAATAAGCAATTTCGTCGATTCGAGGTAACATATACAGTATATAAAGAAAATTTTTTATTTTTATTTGAGACCATATGTCTAGAAGTCGTTTTTAGCAGCTTTAAATGTTCCCGAAATATTTGGATTTAATTTTTTAACCATGTGAACAAATTAAAACTGCTGATTCAAAGAAAAGTCTTATTAATACTTTAAAAATAATTTTTTGAAGTTTGAGAAGATAATAAATAATTATATTTAAAAATTAATTTAACGTTATTCTTTTTTAGATACAAACTTGGAGATGATACAAGGATGGAGAAGTACGAGAGTCTGTCGGTGGTGGGCGAAGGGTCCTATGGACTTGTACTCAAATGCAGGCACAGGGAGAGTGGTCAAATTGTGGCCATTAAGAAGTTTATTGAAACTGAAGATGATCAAACTGTTCGAAAGATGGCCCTTCGTGAAGTACGGATGCTTAAGGTATTATTTCTAAAAGTTTGGAATATTGCAGAACACTGATGATCAGGCCTTTTTAGCTGAGCAGCTGAAAATTCAAACTTGATACGACACATCCAAGGGCGGATACAAGGGGAGGTAAAGGGGGTAATTACCCCCCCCCCCCCCGAGATTTGAAAAAAATTTTATTTTTAATGTAAAATTTTAAAAATTAATACTTAAAAATTTGATTTGTATTTATATTCTGGCAAACAAGTACAGAATGCGCCTTTAAATTACTGAAATTAATAAAAAATTGTGTATTGTGCGACAAGTCACACCAGATTACCCCCCCCCGAAAAACACCTCTGGATCCGCCCTTGGATACATCACACAGCTTTCTTTTAACTCCGATGTTAATGAGAGAAGTGGCTGCAGAACGATCAGATCATTTATCTCATTTTCGTGATATTTGTTTTGTAAAAATAATTTATATTTGAAAAGGACTCTTAAGTAATCTCTCAGATAATTTTGAGTTTAAGTATATCTTCTGTTTAACTGTGTATTCATTTTATTAAATAAGTCAATTTAGATATGTATACAAATAAAGATATGCATACAAATAAAGGACAGTTAAAAACAGTGTTGTAGTGGCAAAATTTTCAGTGTGGGAACGCTAAATATATGACTTAACAATGATAGGGGGGGAGATGCTACCTCGGAAAATTTTAGAAAAACTAATAGTGATGTTAAGAATTAGAGTGATGTTTTCCCCTACCTTTGGTGGTGGTCGCCGCCAGCACCGAGATGTCGTTTTCCAAAAAGATACTCTAGGTTTGGGTGTCAAAAACCTTCTACTTCAAATTTTGAAAAATGATAATTTTAAAGACACGGGCGCACGTCCCATGCGGCGCGCGCCGATCCCCTCTCCCACTCCACAGGAGGGGGAACATCATTTCCTTAACATAATCCCCCGGCCATTCGAGAACTCGAATTTTTAAATTTCTAAATAAGTAAGGATAGGGGATAATGATAAGGAAGAGATAAATAAGATAGATATGGATATATAGGAGAAAAGGATTAAGATAATAAACACATATCTCTATATAAAGTTAAAATATCTCAATAAATGTTTCGCTTAATTCAGCAAGGATCTATAGATAATTAAAAAGAAAAATGAATAATTTTAAGGATAAGATTAAAACAAATAGATAAGAAAGAAAGAGAGAAAAAAAAAATAGGTTTTTTTTTTTTTTTAAGGAAGTCAATTAAGATTTCGGTAGTGGACATATTTTGGCCACTGGGCGTTTAATTATGCCTCGCTGAGTGCGAAGAGTCACCACTCGCGTGACTCCATCATTGCCGGGGTGAGTTTTCTCAACCCGACCGAGCCGCCACTGTGTGGGGGATAAGGGGTCCTTTAGAAGGACAATATCGCCCAAAGCCACATCGGGCGATGGGGATGCCACTTAAGTTGTTGCTGGAGAGCTTGTGAATATTGGTCTTTCCAACGAGTCCAGAACAACTGGGGTGAGTTAAAACGAATTTTTGATTGTAAGTAGACAACACATTTGGATAGGACCTTTTGAATGAAAGAGAAGATCCAAAATTGTCTGAGAATTAACGATTGTATATAGCGATGAAGCGATATAATATGAAAATGAGTTACTATTAATCGACTCAAATGGCTTTCTTTTGGAAGTATTATTGGATATTTGGCCATATCGCTAAGAGAGGCATTAACCAGCCGTCCCCCAGCCCTCAAAACTCCCACGGAGTCATGAAAAGGATTTAGTCGTTTTAGAGTTAGACGATTGGTTTTTGATTTGGTATTAAAATAACGAGTTTGTTCATGCCTGGCCCAAGAAAACACAGCGTTTTGTAACTCCAAGGATGTGACACATGAACCGAGGCGTTTAAGATTAGGGGTTTTATTGGTTTTAAGATTGTGAAAATAGCGTAGAATAAAGGCAGTTACTCGAATTAGGCGATCATATGAAGAAGATTTATTTAGAAAATTGTCTTTAAATGAGGTAGTTTGATTTATATGACAGATTAAGAGAGATTTTTTTAATTCAGGAGGATTTTGAATGACTATGTCGGTAGATATAGGCCAACCAGAAGAAGGCGCATATGCCCAGAGCGGCCCATGCCACCATGAATTATTTGAAATAAGTTCAGAGGGCAAACACCCACGACTTGCGATATCTGCCATATTATATTCAGAAGGAATATGATTCCACCATTCGAGGGATGTTAATTCTAATATTTTAATAACTCTATGAGCGACAAAGGAGTTTAGATTATAAGGATCAGTGTTTAGCCAGGCAAGAGTTACAGAAGAATCTGTGAAAGTATAAATTTGGGTAATATTAATATAAGATCGAAATAAATTAATAACATGATTTATAAGATTCGATAATAGAAGTGCTCCAAGTAACTCAAGACGGGGAATAGATAGAGTTTTGTTAGGTGAAACTTTTGTCTTAGAGGCTATGAGAGAGACCGAAACGTCACCTTCGGTGTTAATGGAACCAAGATAAACAACAGAGGAGTAGCCTGATATACTCGCATCTGAAAAGCCCATTAGTTGACACTCTACAGCCTGCTGAATGGTAATCATACGGGTAATTTGAATATTCATTAAAAGAGGCATTTCTCGAATAATAGCTTCCAACTTACTAGAGATATGTAACGGTAGGTCAGTATCCCAGTCATAATGATTACGCCAAAGACTTTGAACCAATGATTTACTTAAAAAAGTAACTGGTGAGATAAAACCAGCTGGATCAAAGACCTTGGCTAGATCAGATAAGATACTTCTTTTGTGATCGAAGGGTGAGAAGTAAGATTAATTTTAAAAGTAAATGTGTCTTCAAGAGGAAGCCATTTGATTCCTAATAAATTTAAAATTTCCCCAGATTTAGTAAAATCACATGAGCTTTCTCGGTCATTAACATCTATTTTTACTTTCTCTTAGCCTATATATGAAATATATAGAGAGAGAAAGTATTGCGATCATGTCAAAAATTCGATGTCGAGATTTTGATGGATATACATGTTTTGAGGTCCCCTGAGTCCAAAAAAGTGGGTCCCGCAAATTGGTCTGTGTGTGTGTGTGTGTATCTGTGTGTCTGTGTGTGTGTAACGATTTTTAGCATGAAGGAATTGAGCTACCGGATTGAAATTTTATATTTAACTTAGGTACCTTTGAAGAATCTCAAAATAAGCTTTTGAACAAAATCGGCCAAAAAGTACTAGTACTTTACTGATGTACTTTTTCAGTTTTTTTCGATTTTCTCAAAATTCCCTCCAAGGATTTTTTTTAAAATTCATAAATCAACTATTTTTTAGATGCTCTTTAAAATGTATATACTCATTTTGCCGTTGAAATCTTCTGAAGACCACTTTACTCTTGTTCTTCATAGTGTAATATTCCGCGTTACTGGGTCGGTCTTACCTCAATTCTCGGAACTGACGGGGGCGGGTGTCCTCTCCAAGGACTGGTACTGCCAAATTCTCCTACCTACAGGGAGAGAGAGAAGATGGGGGTCTTCGCAAAATTATTACACCTCCTTACATGAAAAGATTTTATTATTTAAAAAAAAGTAAAATACTAAGGTTAAGAAATAAATCTCTATAACGAATTAAGACAAAAAAAATTTAAAGTTAAAATATAAAAATATGGTTCAATTATCATTACAACAAAACTCTCCCGTCTCCTCTTCACATCCTCTCTCTCTCTCTCTCTCCAACCAGATTACACACTAAAAACTACGTAAAAAAACAACTAAAAATAAAAGTATCTATTAAAAAAAAATACTAAACGAATTCAAATAAAATAACACCTACTCTCTCCTTCAGGGAGACTGAATCTCTTATAACCTAAATGTCTCACACGCAGTGTGGTCTTTGTTAAGAATTTATAAAAATATATTTTGTCCTTCAAACCTTAATAAAATATTCAAAAAAAATAATAAGCAAATTTATAATAACATCACAAACTACCCTCTCTTTCAAAGGGATCGAATCTCTTATAATCCAAATGTCTCTGATCTTTATTAAGATTTAAAAAAAAATATACTTCGACCTTCAAATCTTAACAAAATATTCATATAAAAAAAATAATAAACAAATTTAAAATAAAATAACAACTACCCTCTTTCTCAAGGTGACTCAATCTCTTATAATCAAAATGCCTCTGGTCTTTATTAAGATTTAAAAAAAATATATATTCCGACCTTCAGATCTTAATAAAATATTCATAAAAAAAATAATAAACAAATTTAAAATAAAATAACCAACTACCCTCTCTTTCAAAGTGACTCAACCTCTTATAATCTAAATGTTTTCACACGCAGTTTAGTTCCAAAATAATCACTCTAAGATAATAAAAGAAATATACATATAAACCAAATAAAAATGAAATAAAAATAATAAAAAAATTAATTAAAAAAAATACCAAAAAATACCCTCACTTCCAATTCATAATCTCTCCCTTCCCTTTTTTTTTTTTTTTTTCGTGTCCGCCAGCTCGAATATTCTAGTTTATTTAATCCGGAACCGCGCGCAATGTCCGAACTGAATTTTATTCGCACTCACGTACGCACCAATCGCGTCCTTGGTGTAAATCCCCCAAAACGAAGTTCACCAAAAAAAACAAAAAGAACGAGCACAATACCTGTCTGAGAGTCAAATATTCTTCCTTTCACATTAAAAGAAAACTTAGCACTTTACAACCAGCAGGACGCCGCTTCACCCTCGACGCCGACTTCCCGCGTCGTCAGGTACCACACCACACCCAGCCTCCCGTCTCTCTGTCCAACGCGCCTTCGTCCACCCTCGTCGGTCATTTCTGCTGATCCATCCATCTTTCTCTTGCAGGCCTTCCGTCTTGTGTCGCCGTCTCGCGGACATGAGTCCTTACTATTCTCTCTCTATCTCTTTCTCTCTTATATGAATTACACTTTTAATTTCTCTCCTTATAATCGCTTGTCCTCGAGTTGTTTGTCGAGCTTTATTCGTGTGTCGACACATTCCATTCTGGCCGAGTATCATATTCTTATGTGATGGAAAAATAATTAATAGAGATAGAAAAGAAATAACGATCATAAAATTATTTTCGCTTCTTTCCAAAATCCCGGATGTTACAATAGGAAAGATAGAAATGGTTGCCATGGTAACGGAATTTAAATCTTTTTCTTTTTATTAGATTAAAAATCAATTATTATTTAAATTCCCATTTTTTTTTTTTTTTTTTTTATTTCTGTCTTTGATTGTTTCGGAGAAAACATATCTCACTCTCTCTCTCTCTCTCTCTTGCAAACATTATCGTCTGTCTCTCCGCCTTCTCTCATAGGCCTAATGTTAATTTCCTATAGGGATTTGTATGTTAATTTCGATTCAAAAGGGGGTCCCCTTTAGAACTTTTTAGGCATTTAAAATTTTTTTTTCCAATTCTTATGAAATTTTGTATTTATTTACGATTCTATATTGTGTATAAAATGTCCAAATATGAGATTAAAATTTTGAAAAATAACCATAGTTTATTTGAAGCAGTCAACATTTAAAATGCAAGTTTGAAACTAAGGTGCTATGGGAAACTAAATATATCTCGACACAAAAAATCTGGTGTGACCAGCACGGTGTACAACTTTCTCTTACCGAAGGGTAAGAGAAAGTTGTGTGCTGTGCGCCAGTCACACCAGATTTTTTAATTATAAATAATATTATTTTGTTTTGTTAAGAAGAGATATCAATTTGGTTTAGAGAGTTACTAGTCCCTTTGTGATTTCGAGGTGATAAAATAAAACATGTTGGTTGAAGATTGTTGAGTGATGCCGAGAAACATACAATTAAAAAACCGCCACGACACTGTCTTTTCGGCAAGGATGTAGGGAGGAAAAACAAAAAACAAGATTCTTTTATTTTTCCCCAATTGAGTTTTATTCCTGATATTTCAAAGGCACAAAGGCTCTTCTTCTTCAGAGGAAACTGAAAAAATCATAATGTTAACAAAAATATTTATAATAGTTTACAATTTCAACATTAGGGTAAAGACATTGTTGTACCAGTGGCGTAGCGAGGGGGGGAGCAAGGGGGGTCATCATGCGCCGGGCGCTACTCACAAAGGGGCGCCAAATGGTCCGAAAAATAAAAAATTGCTGGATAATTTTTATTTTTATTATAATTGATTTGTGGAGGATCATATACATTTGAAAATCTAGTCTTGTTTTTTCAACATTTTTTGTCTCAAATTTAAAGCCTAGCTTGAGCCTATGACTTTATTTATTTTACTTTATTTATTAATTTGCGAGTATATTTTACATATAATATTATATGCTTTTCAAATGGGGGTGGGGGGGGGGCGCTAAAAAGGTATTGTGCCCCGGCGCGAGTTAAGCTCACTACGCCACTGTGTTGTACCTCATATTACACTCCGTTAACATTACAATTACAGCCAAGGTTTATTTGCATCAAGAAAGCCATTTGACCTCGATAACGTTAGAGAGCATTCTAATTTCATAAACTCTATTACAAATTCATTTATAATATTTCTTTATTTCAATGTATTAATATATAATAAAAATATAAATCCAGGCTTTTAAGATCATTCAACCTTTTGTCTATATGTTATTTACTATTTATTTATACAAATTGATTAATACATGTTATTAAATTACTTTTATTTCATTTTTAACATTTAGAAAATTGGAAATAAATTTCTTATTATAATGATATTTAATTACATTCTCAGGAACGGAAGGAAAAAAATTAATTTTATTATAATTAAAAAACGAGATGCTGAATGAAGGGGCGGGCTATTTTTCTGTTAACAGTATTTTATATTCCCCATTAGATTATTTGTGTCCAATCTAAAATTTACCGCCCTCTTTATATTAAGTTGGATATAACATGCTTCTTTAAAATATCTCTTATGCCAGTTTTATTCTCTGCAGAGAATCTTGACCGACGTTAGATTGAAATTGAAATTATGGCCTAAGTTTTGCGCATGTTGTTGCAGGGCTGTAACATTATTAGTTTTATTAACAGACCTTTTATGTTCATCCACCCTCAATTTCAATGTCCTTTTGGTGTTACCAATATACACTTTCTTGCAGTCAATGCACTCAATTTCATAAACCGTGCTATGTATTTTATCTTTCTTATTTTTATCCTTCGTGTTATACAGGAACATCAAATTACCAGTTGTCTTGGGAATAATATTAATTTTATATTTTTGAAAAAGGGCTTTAATTTTATTATAATCTGGGGTGAAAG
This sequence comes from Euborellia annulipes, assembly GCA_023213315.1. Classification (NCBI taxonomy): domain Eukaryota; kingdom Metazoa; phylum Arthropoda; class Insecta; order Dermaptera; family Anisolabididae; genus Euborellia; species Euborellia annulipes. Next base: position 245,693 of record JAKCPI010014626.1, on the reverse strand, counting down.
TTATTGGGAAATATCCGGAAATTTCTTTTTCTATCTGGTTGTTAGTCGGGGGATATGAGGAAGGTGTATTGTTTAATTTTACTATTTTTACTTTCTCTTACCTATGTATATATGTAATATATATATAGAGAGAAAGTATTGGTTTCATGTCAAAAATTCGATGTCGAGATTTTGATGGATCTTCACGTTTTGAGGTCCCCTGAATCCAAAAAAGTGGTTTTCGCGACATGGTCTGTCTGTCTGTCTGTCTGTCTGTGTGTGTGTCTGTGTGTGTGTGTTCAATTTTAAGCATGAAGGAATTGAGCTATGAGGCTGAAATTTTATATTTAAGTTAAACACCCCCGGGACCGACAAAATAAGCTTTTAATCAAAATCGGCCAAAAAGTACTAGTACTTTACTGATGTACTTTTTCAGTTTTTTTCGATTTTCTCAAAATTCGCTCTAACGATTTTGATTAAAATTCAAAAATCAATTATTTTTTAGATGCTCTTTCAAATGTATATTCTCGTTTTGCCCTCAAAATTTTTTTGAAGCACACTTTACTCTTGTGCTTCATAGGAAAGATAGGAGAAATGGTTGCCATGGTAACGGAATTTAAATCTTTTTCTTTTTATTAGATTAAAAATCAATTATTATTTAAATTCCCATTTATTTTTATTTTATTTGTGTCTTTAATTGTTTCAGAGAAAACATATATATATATCTCTCTCTCTCACAAAACTATCTTCTCTCTTTCTACGCGTTTTAAACTTTCCACCTTATCTCCGCATTTGACCAATGTTAATTTCCTATGGGGATTTGTATGTTAATTTCAATTTGGAACCCTTTTGGGACCTTTGGAACTTTTTACGCATTTAAAATTTTTTTTTCCAATTCTTATGAAATTTTGTATTTATTTACGATTCTATATTGTGTATAAAATGTCCAAATATAAGATTAAAATTTTGAAAAATAACCATAGTTTATTTGAAGCAGTCAACATTTAAAATGCAATGTGCTATGGGAAACTAAATATATCTCGACACAAAAAATCTGGTGTGACCAGCACGGTGCACAACTTTCTCTTACCGAAGGGTCACACCAGATTTTTTCTAATAAGGATGAATGATTAGCAGCCCATTTATGCAAGCAAAATCCTCCTTTACTTAGAAGGGTGATAAATTGTGATTGGGCTTCTAATGCCCCTTCAAGGGATGAAAAGCCAGCAGCACAATCATCGATATAAGTGTGATTTAAAAGGATTATCCGTCCAAGAGGATAATCGTCGCCCTCGTCCTGGGCTAATTGTTGACAGGTACGAAGGGCCAGATAAGGACCTGAGGTGGTTCCATAAGCAATGGTGGTAAGTTCATATTCCATCACCTCTTGGGTGGTGAAGTCATACCACAAGATGTGTTGGAATATTCGATCTTCAGGTCTGATAAGAATTTGTCGATACATGTGTTGAGCATCGGCGGTAAAAACAAAGGGGGGAATTCGAAAAACTGTTATGATATCAAATATATTTTTTTGAAGTTTTGGACCAGTATGTAAATAATAATTTAAACTATGATCGTTAATTGTTTTTGCGGCTGAATTAAAAACTACCCTGACCTTCATCTGCGAGTCAGTTAGTTTGACCACGGGGTGATGAGGGATGAAATGAGCCGGTGAGTTTAAATTGAGAGGTCCGATATAAGACATATGGCCGAGTTTAAGATATTCGTCCATAAAGGCTTTATAATTAAATTTAAGTGAATGATTTTTATTTAATCTTATGATTAGGCGCTTTAAACTGGCGCGGGCCATGTTTAAAGAGTTTTCGAAGGTAGTTGGAACCTCTTTCAACATAAGTGGGACCACATAGTGACCTGAGGGTTTCCGATAATGCTTATTTTGAAAAATGACTTCACATTCGTCATCGATGGGGTTTTTAATAGGGTTTTCAGGAACTTGTTCTAGTGACCAAAATTTTTCTAAATCAAATTCACAGTTAGTTAAAAAGATATTCGATGATTGTAATTTATTATTATTAATATGATTATTATTCCCAATAAAAGTATAACCAAATATTGTTTTATAAGCGGAAGGATAATTAGATTGTGATTTAATACATGAATCGGGCATTATATCAGGTAAGATATCTGCCCCGATGAGAAAACTAATTTTCCCTGGGTTACGAAAATGCGGGTCTGCGAGTTTTAAATTTTTAAACTCGGGGGGAAGTTCTTCAGTTATAAATTCAGAAGGTAGGTCATAAATAATGGAATCAAAAACAAGAGCTAACGTTTCGATAATATTTTGATTTTGATCATTGCCTTTTATTCGGACATTACAGACACCTCTGGGAGCGACATGTGTAGCAGAGATGCCAGTGATTTTAAATGGGCATTTTTCTTTAGATAAGTTTAATTCTTGGAGGCAAGAATAGGTAATGCAACAATGGTGAGCTCCACTGTCAATTATTCCTCTAATAGGACGATAATTGCCATTTGAATCCTCTATGTTTAAAATAACTGTCCCTAAGATAGTAGCCGGTGCGATGGTGCTATCATTCACATGACAAACAGCCGGTGAGATAACGTGAGGTGAAGAGCTGAAGGGGGAAGAGGAGGTAGCTGTCGGAGACGCGCTCTCCTCGGCGCTCCGGTCAATGTGAAGTAAAGTATGATGACTTTTAGATTTGCACCGGGTACAGGAGTATTTTGAGGGACAATGGGCGGGGTGTGGGATGTAGACAGTTAAGGCAGATTTTAACCCCCTTCAATTTATCCCATCGTTGTTGGGGGGTGAGCGATCGAAAAAGTGGGCATTTATATATGGAATGACCCGATTGAGTGCAGATAAGGCAGGCTCATGGCTGCGATCCAGCAATAGTTACACTTCGAGTTTTTATAGGTGAACGAGGGGTAGTCGAAGATTTTATAGGCCTTTCCAATAAATTCACATTGGCTAGGTGTTTTGAATAATTTAATAAAAATGTTAAAAGCTATTTTAATTGTGGAGGGTCTTTAGAAACTCGAGAAATTTCAAATTGCTTTTTTGCTGACGTATGAAGAAGAGCCCTATATGCTAATTGAAAAGTACAACCTCTCCTAAATTTTCAATTTTTAAATTTAAAAGAGATTTATAATTTTCTGATAAGATATCTGTGAAGTTTTGTAAAGATTCAAAATGGTCATTTGTGATAGGTTTTATATTAATAATTTTATTTAAGTGAAATGACACTAATCTCCTTTGATCTTGATATCTATCAACTAGTTTATCAAAGGCGATTTGATAATTTGAATCTGTGATTGGAATGTCCTTGATAAGTATTAAGGCTGAATCACGAAGGGCGCTAACTAAATAGTGAAATTTCGTTACATTTGAGAATTGGGAATTGTTATGAATTAAATTGAGAAATTGATGATAAAATTCACTCCATTCATCAGGGTGACCGTTAAAATGTTTGATTGCCATTTTAGGAAAATGAAATGATAGGGGTTGATTAGATGGCCCTGGGAGGGGGGCATCTGAGGTTGTGAGTAATTCATCTTTCATTTCAAAATACATTTTCTCAATGCTTTTCATCTTCAATTTAGATTTTTCATAATATTTTTCGGTGTCTTCCTTGGTGCATGTAATTTCAAGAATTTTACTATGAGATTCCCTAAGAAGAGATAACAATTGGTCCAGATATGAAACGCGATTTTTGATAATTTGTAAATTTTTCGGTGTTGTTTCACGTGATAGAAATAAGGCATAATGTTCATTAAATGTTTCCAGAATTTCATCGATTTTAAGAGAATGAGAAAAAATAACTTTTAATTCCTGATTAGTAAAAGCCATTTTTCGTGAATTGTATAATTAAATAAATATTAATTAAGGTGAACTTATTTTAAAATAGATCGATATAATAGAATTCTTTGAAAAGATAAGACCAAGGCATGAAGGTAAGAATTAATTTAAAATTGAATTTTTATAATTTATAAATGTAAATTCCAAGAATGGGACTTTAATCGAATTAAATTAAGATGAAAAACGGCGATAGGTGAAAATGTATCAAGATGAGGATTAATGAGAAGAGATTTGAGATAAAAAGATAACAAGTACCTTATTTAAAAGATATATTGAAGATATAGAAAAAGATAATCATTAACGATATATCAAATGATATATCATTAAAGATAGTTTTATTAGAGATTTGATTGGGATATTTTGTAGTATGAGATATTTTATAAAATAGATATATTATTTTATAAAGTGATTGAGATATTTTGTAGTTTGAGATATTTTATAAAAGAGATAGATTATAAATGATAATTGATATAAGATAGATATTTTGGGTGCTGGAGCTGATAAAATTGATAGGATTTTTAGATAGATTAAATCCGTGTTGGATTTGATAAATAAATCCGGATGCAGGATTTGATAAAGATAGATAAAGATAAGAGATAAAAAGAATATTGACCAAATATGCAAAAATATGCAATATAGAATTTGAACCCTAGCTCCAAGGGGCATGATTCGGATAGAAAATTGGTTTTCCGGGACGTACCTATTAGCAAATAGAATATGCAATTGCATAGGAATCCGGGCTCTAATTATAATAAAGGGTCGGACTAAGCCGAGCGCACAACTTTGTCCACCCACTACTCAAGAAAAAAATATTTGTCCCCCCCTAGAGCCCCCCCCCCCCCCTAATGTTCCGATGTTTACCAAAAGCTTTTCAGTTCTTAACCTCTACCCCTAGTTTATGGGTGCAAAATTTCAAAACAATTGAATGAATAGTTTTTGAGATTTCGTTGACGAAAAAAATTACCACAGACATACACACAGACATCATTCCAAAAACTACTTAAATGGATCCAAGGGACCTCAAAACGCATTTTGGCAGCTTCAGAAAAATTTCGATTTTTTTACGATTACATTAACTTTACCTGCCCAACATATGGTTGGTGGGCAAAGTTAATAATTAAGTGTATCAAATATTTTTCCAATATATAAAGGTTAACAGGTGCCGCATCGGACTTGAATGTTTGAAGATAGAGAAAAAATTGAAAAAAAAATTAAGGATTAAAAAATGTAAATTATATTTAAGAATTTTTTAATAAATAAGAAATTATATATAATATTTAAGATATTATATATATCGCGTATATGAGCCGCGAAATTTATACAATTAAATATTTATTAATTCATATATCCGAAAAAATAAGGGTGTGCCGCCGGGAGTCGAACCACGGATCCTCCGATTGGTACAATTATTCCATCTGGATTGCACCTGGTCGAGGGATAAATTTGTGGCACCGTTCATGGGTCCATTTCTCCTGATGACTAAATTTGCTTCCCAAGTGAGTTCATAAGTGAACTTCATATATCCGAATGTCGTGCTGTGGTCTAGTGGTTAGGGCACTCTGAGTACCAATCGGAGGATCCGTGGTTCGACTCCCGGCGGCACACCCTTATTTTTTCGGATATATGAATTAATAAATATTTAATTTTAAGAATTTTTGTAATTATGTTTCATAATTATCAAATGACATCTTTAAAAGGGCAATTAAAATAATTTTTTTTTTTTTTTAAGGTCTTTTTCGGCATCTAAGGCCATTTAGACCCCATCCCTATTTATTTCAAATGATTTGTAGTCAAATCAAATGAAATAAATTTTTCTCGCTTGGGACGGGAAGCGAACCCGGGACTCCGGTGCGAGAGGCTAATGTCTTCTCACTGAGCCACGGCTCCAGGGCGCAATTAAAATAATAAATTCACTTTTTAATAAAGATTTAAATAAATATTCCATTCGTTTAAGAGTAACTTTCTTGCACTCCGGGTAGCTACCGTTTACTGGGACTTCGATACATTGGAGAACGAATTGTTTCTGCTCTTCATCCACAGTTAAGATCTCATTAAAATCTTCGATCTTTTGCCTCTTCTTTCCTATGTGTTATTAACAACAATGAGATTCTGGAGTCTCTTGTGCAAATCCCAAAAATCTGGACCGAACTTTAGAAAGCAATTCCGACATTTCTTTAATAAATTATTTTTCTGTAGAACAAAGTCTTCTATTGTTTTTAAAATCTTGTTAAAAATTTGATAAATGATAAAAATCATTGTGTGGTTTTATGAAACCACGATGCAAGTGAAACTTTTTTCGGATCGTAGGCGTTTAACTGAAAGTTTTCAGAAAATTGTTCAATTAAGGGTAATAAAATCGCGTTTTTAATCTTAACTTAATAATTGGAAAAAGATGAATGATAATGCTAAATCAATACAGGCATATTAAAAACCGTGAACTATATTTATTTTGTAACTAGCCGCGCCGCCCGCCGAAGGCGGGCGGCGCGTCTGGCCAGGGGGCTTCGCCTACCTGGACCCCCCACCAGCTGGCTCGAGCCCGTCTGCGGCGGGCCCTCGCCTTTTCGTAATTATGGGAAACTGGCTGGCTCGGGATCATTTTAAATTATATTAAAAATTATATTTCATCAATTTAAAAATTGAATTTTTAAATCTCACAATTATTTTTTATAATTCGTTATATATATTAAATTTCAACTTTCTTATTTTTGTCGTCACGGATTGTGACGTCATGACTTGTAGCGTCACGGCCCTTGACGTCACGGCCTGTAACGCGACATGCTATTTCCATATTTCTTTAAAATTTTTATAAACATTAAATTATTAAATGGAACACGGACTAATAACGATGAAGACTCCAACCATGCTTTAACTTTTATACAATCACAAGAAACAAACAAAAGTACTGTAATGGATAAATCCATTCCCCCACTTTTAATTAACAAAATGATGATAAATTTTCTTAATGTTATTTGAAAGGAATTTTTAAGAAGAAATAAAAATAATATTTTTAAAATATAGATATTTATTTAAATAAAATAGTATACAAAAATTGTTTAAAAAAAATATTAAAATTAAATGTTGAATATAAAAATAGAATATATAAGATAAAAATATATTCTCAAATATTAAATTTCAAAAAATACGAATAAAGAATAAAACAGAGGAGAGAATAGAATGGAAGAATGGAGGGAGTGGGGGAACCCACCCCTGACTCAAAGCCTGGGGAAATACAGCAGCGGCGGACAAAGGAAAAAGAAAGTAGAAAAGACCTCGCTCAGCGCTCATACGCTCAACATCTCAAATCGTTCTCTCTGAGGTCTTCACCAAAAACAAATCCAAATATACCCAGTATTTTTATGCAAATGCATTACTATATACCCCAGTAATTATTCTATGTGCAATATCAATTACCAAGTATCTAAATTTCTCTATATTCGTTGATCGGAAGACAGCGAGAGCCTGAAACAGAAAAATTATCAAACAGCATCATACATCTTTATTTCTACAATCAAATTCTTCAATTACCTGCATCAAGCGGCTTTCAAGACATCGAAAGATGAGTAGACACAATAATTAACCTTCTGTGATCACAAACTTTTTAATAATTAAATTTTATGAACAATTGAACTTTTCTAACATAATAATTCAAACAAAGAAAGAGATAATAAATATTTGTAAGCTTAAACTTTAATTAATCTTTTATTATCTCTTTATCAAAATATTAAAATTGTGCATATCAATCTAAATCATTATTAAAACTTTATTTGCAAAACAATATCGAAATATCAATACTATTCGCTTCACGAATGAAAATAAAATCGTTAAATTTTCTTGTGTGAAACAACTTGTTTTATTTCCAGATAGATTAAATCAACCTTAATTAAAATAAATATATATTTTCTCTCCCCTATCCTTTCAAATCATGCGGATAACGCCCTATATAATAAAATAAATGCGAAGCAGATAATTACATTCCCTATTACACTGAGAAAACCCAATATAAAAGCCGAAAGAGGTAACAGTACTTAACCCCTTTTATTTGTTGTGAAAAAAAAAAAATAAAAAAATATTTTAAAGGAGTAAAGGGCCTTTGCCATCCAACGATCTTAGTGTAAAGCTATTTATTGGTGATCTAATTTTGATTGTGACTGTTATGTTCTGAGTTTCTTCCAATAAACTCTCTACCTACATAAATGCTATGAGCTCCCCTTAATCATGCTTCAATTTTTCATTTTTTAGAGCAGATAATATATTTTTCCTAATATTTCCTTCTCACATATTTCATCCAAGTATTTAGAATCATTGAAAAAAATTTTTCCAAATTATTCCATTTTTCTCTTATCTTTTTAAAGAAAACGATATGAGGGCTAGTAGTCACTTCAGGTAACTCATCACTTCGAGGCACATGTGGTACAAATAGTGCCGAAACGGAAATATGTCATTTCTCGATCTATAATCTAAAAAAATAATCGCAACGTTACAACGACCAGGGTTGGAACGGATTGTGTCAGAACAGAATTATCGCTCAATCCGCCACTTGAAGCTCGATGCGGCACCTGTTCCCGGCGTCCGATTTGCAAAAATGAGGTGTCAAATTGATCCTTAGAACAAAAGGAAAAAAACTAGGGGGTGAGAGTTCTTGAATTGAAAAGTCAAAAAATAAGGACCACCCTAATATATATATATATCATATATACATAGGTAAGAAAAAGTAAAAACCACAAATGATGCAAAATTATTGCGCATAAAGGAAATACAACTAATCTAAGAAATCACTTAAGATGTGTTCATCCATTGTTTTACCAACAAATGATGTCTAATTATTAGGTCTATACAGTATATTATTTTGTTTATAAAATAATAGCAATCATTTGAAAAATTTCTCTCGCCTCCCCTTAGACTAGTTCGCGTCTCTCAGTTTGGAATACGCTCATTTATATTAAGATGTTGGGATTGAAGCCACACAAGAATGAAATATTTTTATTTGCGTGTGCTTGAGATCGTGAATTATGGCGAAAGAGGGAGAGAAAAAGAAAGGGAAACGAATATAATAGAATAATAAAATTAATTATAATAGGCCTAATACAGTAAATAATAGAATTAATATTTGTAATTTTTTCAAATCTAAGTAGATTATAAATAAGAAATTATATATAATACTAGCCGCGTCGCCCGCCTTCGGCGGGCTTCGCGCCTAGCCGGGGGCTTCGCCCCCCTGGACCCCCCCTCCAGCTGGCTCGGGCCCGCCTGCGGCGGACCCTCGCCTTTTCTTAATTATGAGAACCCGTGGCGCCCGCCTTTGCATCTATACAGGGGGGCTTCGCCCCCTGGACCCCCCGCCATCTGGCTCGGGCCCGCCTGCGGCGGACCCTCGCCTTTTCTTAATTATGAGAACCCGAGGCGCCCGCCTTTGCATCTAGACAGGGGGGCTTCGCCCCCTGGACCCCCGCCAGCTGGCTCGGGCCCGCCTGCGGCGGACCCTCGCCTTTGCTTCTTACTAATGAAAAGAAAAGAATTACTACCTATTCCAAACCAGTGCCTGTTTGAAGATTTGTTTACATTCATGGAATACACAAATGAAAAGAATACTTAAATATTTCTCTATACATTTCCTATGGGAGAAATCGTAACTTTAAAAATTAATAACTCAAAAAGTTATGGGAATTTCGGGATGAAAATAATTTTCCTGTAATCCCGAGAAGGTCCTCTTTATGTATAAAAAATTTCATTTCAAAATTCCAACGGGAAGTTGCCTAAATAGAGCGTGACAGACAGACAGATAGACGGACAGACGGACATTAGTGAATTATATATATACTAGCCGCGTCGCCCGCCTTCGGCGGGCTTCGCGCCTAGTCGGGGGCTTCGCCCCCCTGGACCCCCGCCAGCTGGCTCGGGCCCGCCTGCGGCGGACCCTCGCCTTTGCTTCTTACTAATGAAAAGAAAAGAATTACTACCTATTCCAATCCAGAGCCTGCTTGAGGATTTGTTTACATTCATGGAATACACAAATGGAAAGAATACATAAATATTTCTCTATACATTTCCTATGGGAGAAATCGTAACTTTAAAAATTAATAAATCAAAAAGTTATGGGAATTTCGGGATGAAAATAATTTTCCTGTAATCCCGAGAAGGTTCTCTTTATGCAAAAAAAATTTCATTTCAAAATTCCAACGGGAAGTTGCCTAAATAGAGCGTGACAGACAGACAGATAGACGGACAGACGGACATTAGTGAATTATATATATAGATTAGATTAGATTAGATATTACTTCATGTACCCGAAAAAAGATATAAGGGTGTGCCGCCGGGAGTTGAACCACGGATCCACCGATTTGCGCTCAGTGTGCCCTTACCACTAGACTTGAGTTCGTCTCAACTATGCCAACTGGATTGCACCAGGTTGACGGAGGAATTTGTGGCGCCAAATCCGGGTCCAATCCTCCCGATGGCTAAATTTGCTTTCCAACTGAGTTCATATACCCGAATGTCGTACTGTGGTTGTCGTGCTGTGGTCTAGTGGTAAGGGCACACTGAGCGCAAATCGGTGGATCCGTGGTTCGACTCCCGGCGGCACACCCTTATATCTTTTTTCGGGTACATGAAGTAATATCTAATTATACTAAGTAGATTAATTAGATTGAATTTTTTTTTTCTGATTTCAATGTTATATAGAACATACAAGTTGTGAAAGGCGCGGCTTCGCCGCGCCCATCTCAACTTGGCCCTGGCGGGCGGCGTCTCGGGACGTGATCAGTAGTTTTCCTCTTAATTTTAAAGCCCATATTATTTTCGCCTAAATGAAAATACAATGAATCAAGTTTAAAATTTGAGTATTCGCCCGGCCCGGCCTGTGGGTTTTGAAGGCCATGAGAAAATTACGGGCGGGTAGCAAGTCTAAATTTCCCTTTAATAAACTGATTCGGGCCAACGGGCATGCAAATGAAATCAGGCGGACAGGGGCCTATTAAAAAAAATCAACAATTTTAAAATAAAAATTTCGGGGGTGGGGCAATTGCACAATAAATCTTTAAACTTTTAAACCCCTGGATAGATATTCATTCAAGAGTTTTAAATCCAAAAAAGCATGTTAATATTTGAAGAAATAGATGTATAAAAAATTTGGTGGGGGGGGGGCTGTCGAATTTCAAAAAACTCTGAAACTACGATTTTAGATTTTTATCTAAGAAAGGATTTAGTGAAGAAACCAAATTGATATCTCTTCTGGTTTAGAAATTAAAGTAAAATCAAATTTTTACTCTGTATTTTGCCAATCAGCGCTATCCTTGAGGCATCCCTGAGGCCTGATTGGTTGTTTCACACATCGGACACCTTCTTAGGGCTTTATTAATAAGTATGATATTTGATTTTATCTAAATATATTTAATTAAAATTAAATTTGAAAATCATAGGAAAAAATGTATCTTTTTATTTTTTTTAGCAGAAAAAAAAAAAAGTATATAGCCTAATAGGTATAATAAAACTTTTTATTGCTCGCGGAGGGCGACGAACGGCGAGAGACTGAGAGACAAAGAGAGAGAGAGAGAGTTCTCGCCTCTCTCTTCTCTTGAGTCTCAAATACATACGTATTTAAAAAAAAGTTTTAATAATTAGGCCCTATACTCATTTTCCCTGGGGTTCATATCTTGTGATGCACAGCCTCTGGATACGTAGATGACGACCACGAATTACCCGAGCTAAGGTCGGCATTTTATCTGCTTCTTTTATTCCGTCCTTTGCCTATGGATCAAATAAGTGTCAGACCGTGCGACGGGCCGGTCTGTTTTTTTACTTGGTCACATCTTTTTTTCGAGCCGACCCCGAAGGTGTCATAATAGAAGAAGATATTCTAATATTTTTTTTTTTATTTTAATTAAATTGATCTCGGGAAACCATTTGGCCAATTGCAAAGTAAGTGTGTCTCAGATATAGGTACCCGAGAAAAAAAAAATTTTTAATGGGGGCATAAATCTGACTTCTTATTATCCGAAATCCGTAAGCACTGGTTAACAAATTGCAAATGTGACCAGTGACTCTGATCGTATTCTAATCTAGTGGAGTAACTAATGAGATATTAATTAGATTAATGAAAAGGAAAATCAAAGATTATATGCAAATAAGTTTTAATATTCTGATAATTCAAGTAAACCTATAATTCCCCGATCAAGGGCGGATACAAAGGGGGTAAAGGGGGTAATTACCCCCCCCCCCCCCCCGAGATTCGAAAAAAATACCTTTTTTTCGCAAAAAAATGTATTTTTAATGTAAAATTTTTAAAATTAATACTTAAAAATTTGATGTGTATTTATATTCTGGCAAACAAGTACAGAATGCGCTTTTAAATTACCGAAATTAAAAAAAAATAGTGTGCTGTGCGACGAGTCACACCAGATTACCCCCCGAGAAACACCTCTGGATCCGCCTTTGTCCCGGATGCTTTCTTAAAAACATCTGATTATTTACCCAATGATCGATGCTAAAAAATAATCGATTATTCCTATAATCAATTGAATCGTTTATTTCAGAAAGCACCTAAGTGTGCTTTTTTCAACTTTTGGAAAACTAAAAAAAACTGTTTTGCAGCTTAAGTATAGGTCTAGTCTTCTCAAATATTTTTTTATCAAATCATAAACATGCTATTGTCTATTTTAAAAAATTATTTTTTTTCCTTTAAGTTTTTGAGTAATTAATTTTTGAAAAAATTGCACTTAGGTGGTTTCTGAAATAAACGAGTGATTTTTTAAAAATTATTATTGAAATTAAGTCAAACCATTAATTTTTACCTGTTTTGGTATCAAAGGTAAGTAACAGACACACTTAAGTATAAAAAAGAGTGTTTTTACTATGCCTAAATCGAAAAATACAAGTAGACTACACGCTACAGTATGTCTATATACAACAGCGTATATAGCCTACAGAGACGTACTGCAGTCCTTTGAGCCTAGCATTCCGAATAATGTTCCGTTTGTATTTTTCTTCGTGCACAACACCACGCCTACGCTTGGGAATAGGTTCATCATCTGAACTATCCGACATGGCTTAAGAACTATATAATGTAATAATAAACAACAAAATAACACCTAATTTTCACCGAAAACTCTCGAAAACTAACTACTCAGTGTTAGGTAACCTTTGAATCAAGCCACCGAGTCACAAAACACGTCAAAACACGTGATGTCTACAGGGCATGAGTGAACTTTACCGCAGAAAGAACCTAAGCGACGGCGCTTGGGTTCTTTCTGAAATAAATGGATTATTTTCAAGGCTGCCAAATAGCATTGCTGATGAGGAACATTGGTTATTTCGGCACTAAAAGATGTATTTACCTTTAAATTGTACATTAGCACCAAAAACACATTTTTTGAAATTTTGTCCCTTAGGTGCTTTCTGAAATAAACGATTCAATTATGAAAAATAATCGATTCTTTGCCTAACAATCGATTAATCGATTTTTTTTACAATCGATTGTTTTTTAAGAAAACAATCGGTAAATAATCGATTAATCGATTGTTTTGCACAGCCCTATAGGGCTCATAACTATAGTTATGAGCCCAGAGCTCTGAGAAATCTGAAAACTGCAGGATATATAGAAGAGCCAGAATAGTGCTTGAATTAATTATCTGAAAAAGAAAATAAAAACGTAAGATTAAACTTTAGACCATTGGTTCTCGTTGAAACATTTTGTAAATTAAAATTAAATATACAAATTAAACACTAGGTTATATGTTTCAAAGGTTTTATTAATTAAAAAATTAACACTTGTATTATTTGGTGGATTAAAATAAATACAAACGTCTTAATAAAAGAAATTATAAAGTTTATTAAATAAGTAAATACATCTTAAAGCATTGCGGGCTGACTGAGGCGTCTCTACAGTCGCCGGCTAGCCACATACGCGCATGCGCCCCACCTGCGTCAGGTAGATCAGTTTTCTAAGCGCATATAGAACATTTTCCCTCTTTTCTTTTTATTTATTTAATTTTTTTTTTTTTTTTTTTAATTTTTTATTTTCTTATAAAAAAATTAAAAGTATATAATAAAACAAAAAAAAATTGTTTAACAAAATTAATAAAAAAATTAAAATCAAGTATTTCATTTAGTTTGCTTTAAATTAATTGATTATAAAATTCTTATCAAATTCAAAGTAATATAAGGATGTAAATTAAGTTACATATAGTTAATTTATATAATATTGCAATATCTATATTCTATATTACAAAATAAACCAATTTAAAAAAAAAATAAATAAATAAAAAATACATATTACAAACTTTCATACTGCAATCTCTCAGGAGGCCTCACCTCTCTTCCACTTCTAGAGGTCAATAAATTCTCCTTAGCAGATCCTTTTACCGGAGATTTACATTTTTCAAAAATATTTTCATTACTACATTCATTTTCATGATCCAAATAGTTGTCATCTGGGATATGACAATCTCGTTTCAACAATTTCAAATCACGCCTATTCCTTCTCATTACTCGACCATCAATATCTTTTACAATAAATGAGCGCGGAGACAAATGTAATCTGATTACTTTTACGGGAACCCAATACTTTTTCCTGGGATCCCAGATGCCAACTGAATCACCTAAATTTATCTCCGGTAAAAGTTTACAATTTCTATCATAATACCTTTTTTGGATATCCCTTTTTTCAATCAACTCTCCTTCTATTTTATTCACTTTAGATTTTAATAAATTTTCACAAATAGGCAACTTCGTTCTTAAAATTCTATTAAAAAATAACTGAGCAGGGGAAAACCCATGTTGCTTCAACGGACTATTTCTATATTGCATCAAACTCACATAAACATCCTTCCCCTCCTCTACCGACTTTTTAACAATATCCTTCGCAATGGCCACCCCCTTCTCCGCCAAACCATTCGCCTGAGGATAGTTGGGGCTCCTAAACACCAAATCAAAATTCCATTGAGTCGCAAAATTCTTCAACTCATAACTATTAAACGGCACATTATCACAAACGATAACATCCGGGACACCATACTTTGAAAAAATTGATTTAAATTTCCAAATCACCCCCCTGACCGACTTATCCTTTAACATAGCCACCTCCAACCAATTTGAATATGCATCGTACAACACCAAATAAGAATGGTCATAAATCGAAAAAATATCACACCCCACCCTTTTCCATGGGCGATCAGGCAATGGGTAAGGAAGAAGAGGTTGCTTACAATTTCTCATTGAAAATTTCTCACAAATTGTACAATTACTTATAAAATTTTCAATGTCACTATTAATCCCGGGCCAATACAAAATTTGACGCGCTCTATTTTTCGTTTTCTCCATCCCTAAATGCCCCTCATGCAAAAGCATCAACATCTGACCCCACAAAATTTTTGGTACGACGACCTTGGATCCCAAAAACACAAGACCCTGAGCGACACTCAAATCTTCCCTACACTTCCAATAGTTTAACAAATACACAGGAACATTTCTTTTTTCATTAGGCCACCCCTTATTTATAAAATTTATCAATTCAATCAACTCCTTATCAGTCCGCTATAATCAATTCTTTACCGGGCAAATACTCCAGTTTTAAATTGTAATTAATTATTTTTAATAACATTCTCTGCAATCTAGGAGATATTTTATCCAAATCTTTTTTAGATAAATTTATCAAAGGTTTATGATCCGTATTTAACACCACATTTCCATGCCCATAAATAAAAGTGTGAAATTTTTCACATGCAAACACAATAGCCAACATCTCCTTCTCAATCTGAGCATATCTCTGCTCACTCACATTCAAGGATCTTGACACAAGCCACCGGCCTACCACTCTGAATCAGACACGCGCCCAAACCATCCCGTGAAGCATCAGTCTGAATCAAAACGCCCAACCTCGGATCAAAAATCGATAACACTGGCGCACCAACAATTAATTTCTTTAACTCGACAAAAGCTTTATCACAGTCCTCATTCCACTCAAAATTTACTTTATCACTCGTCAATTTTCTCAAGGGGGCAGTCACTGCTGACAAATTCGGAATATACTTCGATAAATATTTAGCCAAACCTAATAGTCTAAGAATATCCTTCTTATCTTGAGGAGTGGGAAATTCTAAAATCGCCCTAGTATAATCCTTATCAGTAGACACCCCATCCTTAGAAAAAACATGCCCCATAAATTTCACCTGACCTTTTTTAAATTGAATTTTCTCAGGATTAAATTTAATATTGTTTTTCAAGGCCACATCCAACACAGCCGATAACCTTGCATCATGCTCTTCTTCGGTCCCCCCAGTGATTATAATATCATCAAAATAAACATTAACTCCGGGGAGATGCCCGAATAAATCATAATTCATTTTTTGAAACACTTCACAGCTACTAGTCAAACCAAAAGGCAACCTTAAAAACTGATATCGGCCGAAGGGTGTAGCAAAAGTACACAAATCCGCACTTTCATCATCAATAGGGACCTGAAGATAGCCATCTTTCATATCTAAAACAGTAAAAAACTTATTGTTCCCTAATTTAATCGCTATATCATCAATAGTTGGAATTAAATAATGTTCTCTTCTAATTGCTTTATTAATATCTCTACTGTCAATACACAGTCTCAAATCACCATTGGGCTTTTCTATTATCACTAAAGGATTTAACCAATCAGTCGGTTTAGCAACTTTTCTAATAACACCTCTTTCTTCTAAATCACTTAATTTATTTCTAAGTCTTTCATGCAATGCTAGAGGCACTCTCCTAATAGGGTGAATCTTTGGACTAATTGACTTATCAATAGTAATATGATGAGTTTGCGGAAACTTTCCCAATCCTTCAAAAACAGTTTTAAATTTATTTTTTAAATCATTCAAAGAATTATATGTATTATAATATTTACTTATTTCAACATTATCCATTCTGCGAATTAAATTTAATTTCAAACAAGCGTCCAAACCCAATAAAGGTGTTTCCAAAGTTTCCACCAAAACAAATTTAATGTAACCCCTATAATTCCCATTGACACTCCATAGATTAACTTCACCC
The DNA here is from genome assembly GCA_023213315.1 of Euborellia annulipes. Lineage (NCBI taxonomy): Eukaryota > Metazoa > Arthropoda > Insecta > Dermaptera > Anisolabididae > Euborellia > Euborellia annulipes. Next base: position 228,856 of record JAKCPI010014626.1, on the reverse strand, counting down.
TTAGGCCTCCAAGTGAATTGAGGACTTCCATAAGAACGCAAAGTAATACGAGTACCCCTCACACAATCACTTTCACTAGCTAACCTCTCGTATAAATTATAGGGTAAACAAGAAATTTCAGCCCCTGTATCAAGTTTAAAATCCACCTCCATATTATTAACAAAAATGGACTTTTTCCACACTGCATTTTTACTACTTTTCATCAAACATTCCTGTTCCCCAAACAGAGTATCAATAAAATAAAATTCACCCTTATCACTCACTTCATTAATCGTTTTAACTTTACACATTCTCGCAAAATGGCCCTTCCTCTTACACCTAAAACACTCACTATCAAACGCCGGGCACTTTCTAAACTCATGACGAGAATCGCATCTCCAACAAACTCGACCACCGAAACGTCCCGTAGCTGAAGTGGCCGAGACAACTGCACTCGCGGTCCCCGACGCCAACAAAGGATCCTTTTTTTTGGGCACCTTGGAAAGAGCACTGCTACACAAATCCAACGAAGACGCCGTCTCCTCAGCCAGTAGCTTCTTTACTTGCAACTTACTTAACTCCAGCGATTTGCTGAGAGAAATGGCCTTCTCTAAAGTCAAATCCGACTCACTGAGAAGCCTCTCCTGTAGCGATTTATCTTTCACTCCCAATACCAATCTGTCTCTCACCATATCATCAGGCTTATCATATTCACAAGTTTTCACTTTCGTTTTTAATTCAGTCACAAACGCATCTATATTTTGTCCTTCCTTCTGAATCACATTATTAAACACAAAACGTTCAAAAATAACATTTCCCTTTGGCGAACAAAACTGATCAAACAAAGACAACGCAGCTTTATATTTTTCCTTCTCATCCTCCTTGATAGTGAAGGTATTATAAACCTCCAAACCCTCTTCACCAACAACATTCAATAGCATCGCCAACTTTCGATCATCCTTCATTTCACCACCTCCAAATGCAACCAAAAAAATCTCAAACTGCTGCCGAAACTTCTTCCAATTCAACGAAACATTTCCGCTAAAACTCAACGGCGTTGGAGGCTTAAAAGACAATCCCTCCATTTCCACCTGACACCATGTATTATTTGGTGGATTAAAATAAATACAAACGTCTTAATAAAAGAAATTATAAAGTTTATTAAATAAGTAAATACATCTTAAAGCATTGCGGGCTGACTGAGGCGTCTCTCTACAGTCGCCGGCTAGCCACATACGCGCATGCGCCCCACCTGCGTCAGGTAGATAAGTTTTCTAAGCGCATATAGAACAACACTAGAATGTAATCACTTCTGATGTTGACAAGGAATTGTCGAAATACGTATCAAGTGTTAATTTTTTAATTAATAAAACCTTTGAAAAATATCCTAGTCAGTGGCGTAACGTACGCCCCCGCAGACTCCGCGATGCGGGGGGCCGGAACTTGGAGGGCCCACGGGCCGGGCCGAGCTAAAAATTTGTAGCTCCGATAAAAACGGAAAAATTTAGATAAAAAAATAAAATAATGAAAATTTCTCTTTGAGAGGGCCCGAAGCCCTCAGGGCTTCGATAAAAACGGAAAAAATTTAATAAAAATTTCTCTCTGGCCCGGGCCCTCAGGGTTCAGGGATATACGGTATTTTAAAAATATTTTTTGTATGGTCTAATAATGGGGCCCGAAATAAAGGTTTGCGGGGGTCCCAGCTAAAAAACGTTACGCTACTGATACTAGTATATATTTAATTTTAAATAAAAACGTGTTTTGTTTTAAAGCAAAAATATAAGCAAGGATATATAACATTTTAGCGTTTTATTATAAGTTCAAGCTTATAAGCTTAAGCTTATATTTTATACAAGTTGAGAAGGCGCGGCTTCGCCGCGCCATTCCCAACTTGGCCCTGGCGGGCGGCGTCTCGGGACGTGATCAGTAGTTTTCCCCTTAATTTTAAAGCCCATATGGTTTTTGCCCAAATGAAAATACACTGAATCAAGTTTAAAATAATTGAATATTCGCCCTGCCCGGGCTGTGGATTTTGAAGACCATGAAAAAATTATGGGCGGGTAGCAAGTCTAAATTTCACTTTAATAAACTGATTAGGAGGACGGGCATGCAAATGAAATCGGATGGGCAAGGACCTATTAAAAAATAAAGGGTCGGACTAAGCCGAGCGCACAACTTTGCCCACCCACTATTCAAGAAAAGAATATATTGCCCCCCCCCCCTAGAGCCCCCTAATGGTCCGATGGTATATTATATATCATTTTACTCAGAAGAAATTCTAGTTTCTGAATATTTCTGAATATATAAAAAAAATTATAGGTTATGTGAGAAAAAAATATTTGCCCCCCCCCCCCTATATATAATTTTACTCGGGAGGAAGTCTAGTTTCTGAATATATAAAAAAAAGTATAGGTTATGTAAGAAAAAATATTTGCCCCCCCCCCTCTAATGGTCCGATGTTTAGCAAAAGCTTTTCACTTCTTGGCCTCTACCCCTAGTTTATGGGTGCAAAATTTCAAAACAATTGAACAAATAGTTTTTGAGTTTTCGTTGACGAAAAAATTTACCACAGACACACACACACACACACACAGACATCATTCCAAAAACTACTTAAATGGATTCAGGGGACCTCAAAACGAATTTTGGCAGCTTCAGAAAAATTTCGATTTTTTTTACGATTACATTAACTTTACCTCAACCTACGGTTGATGGGCAAAGTTAAAAATAAACAATTTTAAAATATTTCTTTTTTCTGACATCTGAAAAAGTTTATTTTTTATTATAAATTTAAATATGTAAAAAAAATTAAATATTTTTAAATAATTTTTTTTTTATTTGATGGATTATTTAAAACCTTTTATTAAATAAAAGAAATTTTATACAATGTATGATTCAGGGGTATCATACATCGTCAAAGTCTTAAATGGCCTAAGTTGCCGAAAAGACTGTGTGAATGTGAGTGTGAATGAGAAAAAAGTGTGAATGTTTAAAAAAAAAAAAAAATTCCTAGACATTCATTCATTCATTCACTAAATTTTCGTCGGTACGGGAGGGTTTGAAAAATTTCCGGGTCTGAAGAATGGTAAAAATACCCGGCGCTAAGTAAAAAAAAATAAGAATATGAGCCAAATGAAATGTTGTGGTCGTGGAAGGCTCTATGAGGGAATGAATTGAAAATGATTTTTTTGCTATGTTTTGAAGATATCTAGAGAAAAAATTGAAATAATCTATAATTTCGTTCATTTTAGATACTAAGCCATGCCTGAGAATACTGCAATGTGGATCATTCAGAGCAATCAAACAAAAAAAAAATTTCTTACATTTTAGAAGTGGTTTTAAATACCCTAAACAATGTCTGAATTAAATGAAATGGTATTCATTTTTTACAAAATTTAATCTAGAATGTGAAAACCTTTGGATATCCAAGATATCTTTTACCATTAAAAAGATAGAGCTAAAATTGTATACAAATATCTCGAAAATAAAATATCTACTTAAAAGTTTGTCTCGAGATTGACGAATAGATAGTATACTAAACCATGTCTGAGAATACTGTAATGTAGCTCATTTTTTTCCAAATTTAATGTAGAAGAATAGAAAAATATGAAATTGAAGATATCTCTTACCATTCAAAAAATATAGCCGAAATTTGAAAGAAACTCTTCAAACAAACAAACAAAAAATAAAAATTTCTTCCATTTTTAGAAAAAGTTTAAAGAACTTAAATAGAGGCTTATCAGGTCCAAACTGGGCTCGTTTTAAAGGAAATTTAATGTAGATTATAAAAAGTAAATCATATCTAAGACATTGATAATCGTTTAAAAAATATGGCCATGAATATGAAAAAAATTAATAAAAAAAAATTTTGTATCACACGCCAAAAGTTGCACAGCCGCTAAACAATGCCTTAGTGCAAAGGATCTCATTCTTTTCCAAATTTAATGTAGAATAATACAAAATTATGAGATTGAAGATATCTCTTATCATTCAAAAAATATAGCCAAAAATGTAAAAAAAAATAATCGGCTAAAAATGAGTTTTTTGTAATTTAAAAAAAGGGGGTATAACTTTTTCATGATTTTGGATTTTTCTAGTCGTCAGCAGATGGTACTGGATCAAATAAAAAAACCCCAATTGTCTAGCTTGTCTAAAGACACAGATGTTTAAAAACCATCTCAAAAAATGAAAATTTTCGTGTTATTTTTTTCACACTTGAAAATTAAATAGAAGGGGTTGATGAAAAAAAATGAAATTTACCTGACTTAAAGTATAGGATGTGAGGAACATTTCGCAAAAAAAATTATTGAAATTGGACAATAAATACTGAAGCAAAAAAACAATGAAAATGAACTGAAGCCGCGGCAAAATCATCAAAAATGAGGTTCTTTTTGCACGAATTATTTACATGTGTAAACAAACCTCAAAAATAGTTAAAAGAGGTTTGTCATTTTCAAAATTTAATGCAGATTATTGACCAATTCAGATATTGAAGATATCTTTAACCGTTTAGAAGATATGAGTGAAAAAATGAAAAAATATCGTGAAATTTTTGAAAAAACATCGAAAAAAATGAGTTTTTCCCCTCTTAAAAAAAAGTGGTACAACTTTTTTAAGATTTTGGATTTTTCTATTTGGTTTTAGAGGATTCTGAATCGAATGCAAAAAACCCCATATCTCTAGGTGGTCTAGAAGTACCTTAATCAAAAAACGTCTTTTCAGCTTTATTATAATATAGAAGATTATAATTCTCAGGATATAATATTACGCTTATAATTTAAATTAAAAATTTTAAAATATAAACAATAGAAGAGGGAGCGGACAGCCAGGAAGTAAGCATCTACGAAATTTAAAATATCATTTAGGGTTATAATCTATAATAGTCTATAATCCCTTGTCGATGGCGGGGTAATTACCCCCCCTCCCCCGAGATTTGAGAAAAATATTTTTTTTTTTGGGAATTAAAAATAATTTGTGCTGACAAACCAGATTACCTCCCCCCCCCCCCCCGAGAAACTCCTTTGGATCCGTTCTTGACTATAGGCGAATGCGAATCAAATGTTAAGAATTTTCGCGTTCTTTATTTATTTTATCTAAAAATCGTAGACAGTCACTTTTATAAATTAAAATCTCGAAATTGATAAATATTTTAAAAATTAAATGATGATGAATTTTGCATCGTGATATCAGGATATAAAAAAAGTAATAAGACATAACATTATATGATAAAGTTATTTTAATTGTAACCAAATTGAAATAATAAATTTTTTGTCCTCTTCCCGTAATTTGTTTAATTTAACATTTAATGCAATCCCGAAAGCACTAAAATGTTTTTGGATCTGCTGCTTTTACAGTTTCTGAATTGAAAAAAAGTATAGTAAATAAACAATTTCAAACATCTTCAAGATAAACAATAAAAAATGAATGCAAACATATGTTTGAAAAAAAAATAAAGTCACCTGATATAGCTTTAATGTGTTTGGAGAAAGTGCACATTGTTCCTCGGTGACCTTTAACCCTGAGCCTCCACTGGGATTCATCGTTAGTTTTAGAAATAGGTAAACGGCTTTATTTGTACAAACATAATTTTCTAAAGTATTAGAATCCTATATTGAACAAAAAGTATGTAACAAAATTTATTGATAAGAACAATAAATAAAAAAAAAAATACAATGCTTTAGATAAATTTTTTTTAAGGAAAATTTCTACACTTTAATATTTTTAGTCGTTTTTTGGAATTCTCCTGTTATATCCATGGATTTAAAGTGCGTTTTTAAATTTTTGTAAAAATGAACACAGTTAGCTAAGGAACGGTAGCAGCTCAGGAGCAGTGCTGCCAACCAAGATTTCCAGAAAAAGCCTGAGAGATGGAAGGAAAAATGCCGGAGAAATTTTCCAAAACAAAAATTCATGCCATTAGTCCTTTTTTTTTTTTTTTTGTTTTAGTAAATTAAAAAAGTAAGTAAAAAGCCGTAGGGTCGCAGTAAAGTCGAAGGTGGTCTAAAAAAGTCAGGGAGGTAGGGAGGGACATTGAGCTGAGAAGAGAGTCGACCGCCTACGTCACGGCTACGTCACGTCCGCCATCTTGGATTGGGCAAAACATTGAAATATCCATTGAACCCAATATAAAATTATATATAGTTTAATAAAGATTTTCAATATTATACTGCCCCCTAAATAAATAAATGAATAAACGGACTATTTAAAATTATAGTTTCTTTATTATTTTAGGTTTTTAGTTCACAAAAAAATTAAAATCAGAAAAAAAGTAAATATTTTTAAGGGCGCAAAAATTTCCTAATTAAGTGATATAAGCTATTTGAGATGTTTTTTTACTTATAAAAAATGAATATTAATCTCTCAAAAATAGAAAGTTTAAATAAATTTCAAATAATAATTGATATTATACGGTGTCATTTATCATTGCCAAGGAGTTAAGGTGCGCGTTTCGAGGTGCTGAGTTTGAAAGGTTGCGGCCACAATTTTGAAGATATCGAACTCAAATTTTTTTTTTAATTAAAGCTTTTTAAAATATCTACAACTTTTAGAAGCTCTTTTTTATGATTTTCAAGATTCAAGATTTTTTTTAGATTAAGCACATTAAATAAAATCTGAATATGGGAAATTGAAATATTCAGCAATAAGTTGGATAATAAACTGTTCAAATTTTATAAAATTTAGACAGTAACTTAATGACCATATCATTGGCCTTGGAAAAAATAAATATATTAAATAGAGTCAGACCAAAACAAGATTTTCAGCCGAAACCGAAACTTGTATTTCATATACAAAAATTGGCCGAAACTTTGGTCGGTTCCTAATATTAAATATATATATTTTCATCTAAATTTGTATTGTATCATACCGATGAAGGGAACAAACGTCCTCGAAGTTTCTGTAATTAAATAAATTAATAAAATTTCTATTCCAGTAGAAGTAGAAGACAGTCGTTTAATTGCTTTTAAAATTTCTATATATTTTTTCTTTAATAATTCCTCACACTTATCAGCAAACCTACATACCGCCAGAAATGTTTGGGATAATGGGAAAAAATAGATCGTCAATTAAAAATCTTATAAAAATGTTTTTTAATTTGCTTTTATTTTACACAAGAAAAAATTGTCTTAATTCTTCTTAATGAAAAGAATGGAATTTCAAAATTTTTTTCTGTCTTCCCATGTGAGTATTTATTTAACAAAGTTACCCAAAAATAAGTTTAGCACATATTAGGCCTATTATGTAATTCCCATATAATGTATCACTTCATGTATAATCATCACTTACGAGTGAAAAGTTATCTTCTTTGTAGTCTCTTCTAATTTTTGCCTTTTGCTTTTGTATTGTGGATCGGTACTGTTTTTTTGGAACAAACATAAGCCGAGAAATTAACCATGATTCTTCCTTTAAAAAAAAAATCCTTTATATGAGAAAAAATCAATAGAAATAAATAAATAATGTTAAAAAACTACCTATTTGATAGTAAAAAAAAAAAAAAATAGAAAAATAAAAGTTTTAACCTCAAAAAGAGTTGTCAATAAATTTAAAAATATATTAATTATTTAACTTCGATATAAGATAAATAAGGCCAAAATAATCATAAAAACATACCTTATATATTATATGATAAATAGTTGATATTATTAATTATTTATTCAATAGTTATTCGCTTGTTATTTTGTTACTTTTTACACAGACTCTAATGCAAGGTTCTAATGTTTTGCCCAATCCAAGATGGCCGATAAGCTTCTTCACCCTCCCACTTCGGTCGACACTTACCTCGCCTATGTTCGCAGCTTATAGTCCCTCCCTACCTCCCTGAAAAAAGTAGATCTCCGGCTAAAGAAGGTTGAGAGCACTGGTCAGGAAATAACCGACTTACGTTTTACTTTGCAATGGGTCAGCATTAAAATTCAGCATTAAAATAGCTGAAGGACACACCATGTATTTCCCCATAGGGAGGCTATTTTAATGTTGGGGTAGGTAACTTATCAAAACGACCCATAAATTAATATATATATATTTATACATATACATATTTTTATCGCTATGGAAAATTCGCAAAGAAAAAGAGGTTCATACAACCAATATAATTATTATGGGAGTACATCGTAGACTATTAAGATATAAGAATGACCGTATCGATTGTAAAAAAAATGTAAAAAGAAAAAAATTAGAATAATAAATAAGAAACTATATTTGTAATATAGATCATCTTCAAGGCATTTTTCAATTATAATTAATATTTACATTTATAATAAGTGACTTTTACTTTCTCTTGCCTATATATGTTAATATATAGAGAGAGAAAGTATTGGATTCATGTCAAAAATTCGATGTCGAGATTTTGATGAATATTCAGGTTTTGAGGTCCCCTGAATCCAAAAAAGTGATTTTCGCAATATGGGCTATCGGTCTGTCTTTGTTTGATTTAAAAAAAGCAAGAATTGAGCTACGTGGTTGAAATTTTATATTCAAGTTAGGCACCACCCCCCTCCCCTGAGACGTGGCACGAAGCTTTTAAATAAAATCGGTCAAAGAGTACTAGAGTACTAGTACTTTACTGATGTTATTTTTCAGTTTTTTTTCTATTTCAGGAGAAATGGTTACTATGGTAACAAAATATAAATATTTTCCCATGTTCATAGGCGCCGGACCTGGGGGGGGGGGGGCAAAGAAACATACCCTCCCTCCCCCATCGCTAGCATTAATTATATTAAAAATAAAATTTTATTCCCAAAAAAAATTTCTCGGGAGGGGGGAGGGGGATTACCTTTACCCCCCGTTTTGGCTCCTATGGACATGGAAAAATATTTATTTTTTATCAATTGGGGGGGGGGGGGTAATTACTCCCCCTTGCGCCCCCTTTGTATCCGCCCTTGGATCAAACACAAAAAAAAAAATTTAGTTAAATTAAAATTTTCTTCTATGTAAAATATTAATTGGAGTGCCGTAATTTCAACTTTTCTTATCAAAAAAATAATTTCCGAGACATAAAAAGTGATATCTATTGGTTATAATTCAAATGATATTCGATTATAATTTTTCTTATAATTTAAAATATAATTTGAAGAATATAAGTTTCAGGTCATATTTCTGCTTATAAGTGAGCATATAAGAAATTATATTGCTTATATTCGCTTATATTTTAGGGCATATACTATTTTCGTACGGGTCGAAAGCTATTTTCTGTAAAAAAAGAAAATCGAACTCAAGAAAAATTATATCTTATACATTCAGATCTATGCGGAGCAATGAAATTAGACCCCAAACAGCAGTTCCTTATACTCCTGAGCAGAACGGAGTAGCAGAAAAGGCAAACAGGACTATTATAGAAAAAGTGAGTACAATGCTTGAAGATAGTGGTCTTGGGAAGAAGTATTGGGCAGAAGTAACAAATGCGGTCATTTACTTAAAGAATCGCCATCCGACGAAACCGTTCCCTGAAAAAATAAAGACGAGAATAAAGAAGAAAATATTGATTCTTATAGAATTCTTATAGAAGAAACTCCAGAAATAACAGAAGTAGAAGATATTCCTGAAGAAGAAGTTTCCGAAAAAAGACAAGGAGAAGAACTTGAAAATATAGAATCTGAAAATATACAAACACACGAAAGAAGATACCCAGGACGAGAAAGAAGTCAAAAGGAATTTCCTGATTTTGTGACTTATCAAGCTGAAATTAATTAAGAAAATGAAGGAGAATAGCGTTCTGCTAAAGAAGAAGAAATTAATGATCTAAAAGAAAACGATACTTAAGATTTGGTCGAACCACTTCAAGGACTCAAAATTATCGATAATCGATGGGTACTGAAAAATAAAACAAACTCAGACGGCACAACAAGACATCGAGTTAGGTTAGTAGCAAGAGGTCATGTTCAAGAACATCACATTGATTATCAAGAAACATTCAGTCCTGTTGTTCGTTACGACACATTACGAACTGTTCTAGCTTTTGCAACTAATGAAAAATTAAAACTTAAACAATTTGATATAAAAACTGATTTTTTTTACGGAAATCTACAAGATGAGGTGTACATGAAAAAAACTAAAGGTTTTAAAGATGGGACCAATAAAGTCTGTAAATTGAAGAAAAGTCTTTACGCTCTAAAGCAAGCACCCCGTTGTTGGAACCAAAGTTTCACGGATTTCATGAAAAAAGGTCTCCAATCAATCTCGGGGGATCCTTGTTTGTTCATTTCGTATACGAAAAAGAAACTGCAACCGGCGGTGTAGTGGAAAGATTTTCAGTGTGGGAACCCTAAATACATGACTTATAAATGGAGGGGGGAGGGTGTTTCCGGGGGCCCACCTCAGGAAAATTTTAGAAAAACTAATAGTGAAATGGTCAAATTCTTGACTATGAACTACTCATATCTTAAATCATTACTAGGGCTCGGATTTATAGGGACTAAAAATCTTTAAAATAGGCAGCCACAAATTCCTCCGTCAACCTGGTGTAATCCAGTTGGAATATTTGAGACGACCTCAATTTTAACTAATTTATAAATAAGAAATTATATATAATATTTAAGATATTATATATATCGCGTAGGTAAGCCGCGAAACGGAGATTTATATAATTAGATATTACTTCATGTACCCGAAAAAAGATATAAGGGTGTGCCGCCGGGAGTCGAACCACGGATCCACCGATTTGCGCTCAGTGTGCCCTTACCGCTAGACCACAGCACGACAACCACAGTACGACTTTCGGGTATATGAACTCAGTTGGAAAGCAGCTTACCTACGCGATATATATAATATCTTAAATATTATATATATTTTCTTAATTAAAAATAAATTTTTTTTTGAAAAAAAGTATTTTTTTTTTCAAATCTCGGGAGGGGGGGGGGTAATTACCCCCTTTACCCCCCCCCCCTTGAAATATTTTCTTGATAATTCAAAAAAATTTTAAATTTAGGCTAGTAAAAAATTTAAATTGGCTATTTGAACTTAAAATAGGCACTAAAAAAGGCATTTATAGATGAAATAAGCACTAAAACCCAGAATCGGCCAAAATAGGCATTATAGGCACTAACAAATGCCTCTTATTTTATTCAGAATTTCATGAAACGTATACATATCATATTGGCATCAATTTTAAGCCATAAATTAAAAAAAGGCAAATAGGGCGAAATCCGAGCCCTAATCATTACCTTAATTTTAAAAAAAAATTCCGTGGTACTTCCCTGAGAAATTATTTTCAGAGGCGTACCGAGGCAGTTGAGGGCCTGGGGCAGCACTAGAAGCGAGGGCCTTACATTGAATTTTTTTTTTTTTTTTGGGGGGGGTGCTCATCTTTAAATATCCCTCTCCTCCATACACAAAAATATTTTTAAAATAGCGTATATCTCTGAACCTCAAGCAAGGGCGGATCCAGAGGTGTTTCTCGGGGGGGGGTAATCTGGTGTGACTCGTCGCACAGCACACTATTTTTTTTTTAATTTCGGTAATTTAAAAGCGCATTCTGTACTTGTTTGCCAGAATATAAATACACAATTTTCAAGTATTAATTTTAAAAATTTTACATTCAAAATAAATTTTTTTGCGAAAAAAGGTATTTTTTTCGAATCTCGGGGGGGGGGGGGTAATTACCCCTTTACCCCCCCCCCCCCCTTGTATCCGCCCTTGACCTCAAGGGGTCAGAGCCTCTCAAAGAGAAATTTTCATTAAATTTTGTTTGTTTTTTTTTTAATCTAAATTATTCCGTTTTTACTTGAGCCCTGTGAGCCCTGGGGCCTCTCAAAGAGAAATTTTCATTAAATTTTGTTTTTTTTTATCTGAATTTTTCCGTTTTTTTTTTTTTTTTTTTTTTTTTTGAGCCCTAATGGGCATCAGATTAATTTTCCCGATAAATCACAAATTCGTGAGACTCTAGCTTTATCTTATTCTATTTAATTTTATACTACAATGAATCAATTATTTAATAATGTGTTTTTCAACGAAAGATATTTTCTATGCTTTATTTGAGTCAAACAAAATTCAACAATGTTTCATTGTCTTTAAGTCAAACTCATATTTGCCCACCAAATCCTAATTTAACTTAAGGAATTTATTAAGTAAGTAATAAGTGCCAATGGATAATTATCATAGGAAAAAGAAATTGAATATATAAAATATTTTTATACATATGTTTAGTAACAATATTGAGGTTGTTCGGACATTAAAAAACTTTGTTAGATTAAAAGCTAATTTTTACTTTCTTTTACCCTATATATAAAATATATAGAGAGAGAAAGTATTGCGATCATGTCAAAAATTCGATGTCGAGATTTTGATGGATATACATGTTTTGAGGTCCCCTGAGTCAAAAAAAGTGGGTCCAGCAAATTGGTCTGTATTTTTTTTCTTTTTTTCCGAGGGTCGGTGGAAATCTTCAATGACACTGCTGAGCCCGTACTCAATAGCGTGTGGGATTTTTACCCACTAAAACCACCTCCCTATTGCGCAGGCGACCTCCTCCCTCCTGCGGGACCACAATGACGTATAACTTCACAGGAGGGTGTCTTCAGCTATAGATAGCTCTTGCTCCTAATTAGGTATTCCTCTCTCTCTCGAGGCGTCGAAGTTCTCTCATTATCTGTGCGGCAAACAGTTTTACGGCTGTCCAATTTTCAACCGCCTCCAGCATATGTGCCACGATGTTCTCCGGTTCCGGCATCTCTCCGAGAACCCCTTCCAGATTTCTGCGCTCTTCAGCGAAGCGCATGCAGCGGAAGAACACATGCTCTGCGTCTTCAATCTCACCATCACAGCTGGGGCATCCAGGCGCGCTGTCATGACCGAACCGGAACACATATGCACGGAAACATCCATGCCCGCTAAGCATCTGGGTAAGGTAGAAATCCACCTCCCCATGCCGACGATTCATCCAGGGTTCGATGTCGGGTATAAGGCGGTGTGTCCATCGACCCTTTCTAGACTGTTTCCAGGGATTCTGCCACTCTGAAGTGGAGTCAGATCTTATTACTCCTCGGTTTTCATCTCTGTTATAGTATCTCCTACGTTGTTCATGGACTAAGATGGTGATTGGCTGCATCCCGGCAATGATGCACACTGCGTCCAGCGAGATAGTGCGAAAAGCACTGGCGACTCTAATGGCACTAAGCCGGTAGACCGTGCCCAACTTGCACGCCGATGACTTAATTTGCACCGCATCCGCCCAAATAGGAGCCCCGTACAGCATAACCGACTTGACTACGCCTGCTAGAAGGACTCTCCGGTTGTGTCTTGGGCCACCGACATTTGGCATTATACGAGAGAGGGCCGAGTTAATCCTACTGGCCTTACTGCTGCAGTACTCTATATGTTGTTTAAAGGACAACTTGTCGTCGATGAGCATCCCCAGGTATTTTACCACCGGCTGCGAGGTAATATCTTGATTTCCGACCCTGATGGTGATGGTCTCTCTTATCTTCATGCTGGAAACCAAGACTGCTTCCGTTTTATGCTGTGCCAGTTCCAACTGGATGAATGCCCGACAGAACTGAGCCACTGTTGGATGGTAGCGATCGCTTCGTTACAGATTCTAGTAGCCTCCTCGGTGTACTTGGCAGTAATCACCACTGTCAGATCATCCGCGAAACCAATAACCTTAGCGTCTTCAGGTAGTCGAAGCCTAAGAATGTGTCATGCATGATGTTCCAGAGTAAGGGTCCCAGTACTGATCCTTGTGGAACTCCACCGCTGACCAGGTAGTTCTTGGTCCCAACATCTGTGTTATACTTAAGGGGTCTTTCGTTGAGGTAGTCTTCTATAATCCTCCTGATACAAGCCGGAACATCAAGCCGCACCAACGCGCTATGAATGCAAGACCACCTCGCAGAATTAAATGCGTTCTTGATGTCTAGCGTAACCACCGCGCAGTATTTTTTGGCACCTCTCTTTCAAACGTTTCCCTCTATCGCTGCTGAAGCGTTGTTTATACCAATCTCTACTTTATCTCGCTGTTGGCAAAACCGTGAACACTCAAAGAAAACGTGTTCCGCATCTTCTATAACTCTTGGACAGGACGAGCACTTCGGAGAATCATCATGCTTGAAACGGTGGAGATACTGGCGAAAGCAGCCGTGTCCTGACAACATCTGTGTTAGGTAATAGTTGACCTCGCCGTGACTCCGGTTCAGCCAAACTTCCTCCCTGGTATTAGACTGTGGGTCCATCTACCCTTCTCCGCGGCATCCCACTGTAACTGCCATCGTGAGATGCTATGTCGCCGTTTCTCTGTTCTCAGTTCTTCGGTGCTCAGTGTGCTCGACCTCTTCCGATGGTAAAGGGCCCGTCTTTCCTCAGCCAGAACTCTAAGCGGCAGAGTTCCTGAAATGACACACACAGCTTCCTCTGATATTGTTCGGAAGGCGCTGGCCACTCTTAACGCGCTCAATCGATATACCGGACCAGCCTTCCTCCGTGATTCCTGGATCTCAAGTGCGTCGGCCCAAATGGATATACCATACGTGAGGACCGATGTAACCACTGAGATTTTGATGGATATACATGTTTTGAGGTCCCCTGAGTCCAAAAAAGTGGGTCCCGCAAATTGGTCTGTGTTTTTTTTCTTTTTTTTTTTCCGAGGGTCGGCGGAAATCTTCATAGACACTGCTGACCCCGTACTCAATAGCGTGTGGGATTTTTACCCACTAAAACCACCTCCCTATTGCGCAGGCGACCACCTCCCTCCTGCGGGACCACGATGACGTATAACTTCGCAAGAGGATGTCTTCAGCTATAGATAGCTCTTGCTCCTAGTTAGATATTCCTCTCTCTTTCTCCACGCGTCTAAGTTCTCTCATTATTTGTGCGGCGAATAATTTTACGGCAGCCCAATTTTCAACCGCCTCCAACATACGTGCCACGATGTCCTTCGATTCCGGCATCACTCCGAGAACCTTATCCAGATTCCTGTGCTCTCCAGCGAAGCGCATGCAGCGGAAGAACACATGCTCTGCGTCCTCAGTCTCTTCATTACAGCTGGGGTATCCAGGGGCGCTGTCATGCCTGAACCGAAACAAATACGCTCGGAAGCAGCCATGCCCGCTTAGCATCTGGGTAAGGTAGAAATCCACCTCCCCATGTCGACGATTCACTCAGGGCTCGATGTCGGGTATAAGGCGGTGTGTCCATCGGCCCTTTTTCGACTGGTCCCAGAGGTTCTGCCACTCTACAATGGAGTCCGACCTTATTGCCAATCGGTTTTCTTCTCTGTTGAAGTATCTTCTTCCTTGTTCGTGTACTTGAATAGTGATTGGCAGCATCCCGGCAATAATACACACCGCATCCAGCGAGATCGTTCGGAAAGCTCTGGCCACTCTTATTGCACTAAGTCGGTAAACTGCAGGAGACAGTAAAACCCGCCGCTCGACAACTGGAATAATTGCAATGTTCGCCGGATCTGTAATCTCATGGAAGAGTAATCTACAAGGGTTAGTTACTCTCTCTACGACTGAAGCTGAATTCTTCGCCGCTTCTGAAGCTACAAAAGAACTAATTTGGCTTAAAAGACATCTTAGACGTTAAAGAAATACCAACATTGCTTGTGGACAACCTGAGCGCTATCAAGTTAACAAAGAATCTAGAATTCCACAAGCGATCCAAGCATAACTCGGTAAAATGGTATTTTGTACTAGAAAAATTCTAATCTGGAGAAATCAACGTGGAACACGTCCAGAGTGAACATCAGCTTGCAGACATCACGACCAAAGCCTTGAACAAAATGCGATTCTGCCAACTAAGAAAGAAGAGAGTGACTAGCGCTCCCTAAGTCTACGACGATGACGATGTCCACATCGAGGGGGAATGATGGAAAAAGATAGCGCCATAAAGTGAGAAGAGGGCGAACTATGGCAGCTACTCCACTGATTTTTAAAACATTGCCTTATCTCCTCCCTTGCTCTAGTCATCCACTCTGCCCACTTTCACCTTAAAATCGTTAAACTCTCCTTTGTCTTAAATCCTTTGTTCATCTTGTTCCTGATTATTATATTATATGCTCAATTAGGCATAATATAATCTGACTTTATTAAAATCAATCCGCTGTTTTCTTTAAATCTCCTCCACTCTCCATCATAAAAAAACTTCATCCCCCAGAGAGGCTCTCCTGTAAATTCAATCTGCCAACCAACCGCCCCCACCGAAAAACGTATCTCGTCCCATGCAACAAAAATTGATTTAAATTTAATTGGCTACCATTCAATTTAAATAAATAGGGACTGGTTCTAAATGGCCATAGTTGCCGAAAAAAATCTTAAATAAAAAAAAAAATCTGGTGTGACTTGTCTCACAGCACACAGCTTTCTCTTACCTTCGGTAATCGAAAGTTGTGTTCTCTGCTTGTCACACCAGATTTTTCGTGTCGACATATATATATTTAGTTTCGGACAGTACGATACATTTGAATTCAAGATGTAAAATTTATAAGCATGGGTAAATATTTATATTTTGTTACCATGGCAACTATTTCTCCTATTTTTCTATGGAGAACAAGAGTAAAGAGGTCTTCATAAAATTTCAATGGCAAAATGAGAATATACATTTTAAAGAGCATCTAGAAAATAATTGATTTTTGAATTTTAATCAAAATAGTTGCAGCAAATTTTGAGAAAATCGAAAAAAACTGAAAAAGTACATCAGTAAAGTACTAGTAGTACTCTTTGGCCGATTTTGATTAAAAGCTTATTTTCACGCCTCAGGGGGGTGCCTAATTTAAATACCCGTATAAAATTTCAACCTCCTAGCTCAATTCCTTCATGCTTTAACAGACAGACAGACCATGTCACGAAAACCACTTTTTTGGATTCAGGGGACCTCAAAACGTATAGTCTATATCTATCAAAATCTCGACATCGAATTTTTTAATTTATTTTCTCTATATTTTAACATATATAGAGGTAAGAGAAAGTATAAACCGCCCCCACCGACAAAATTGCATTAATCCGTCCCTGGTCGACAATAAATAATATCTACAAGTTGTCTCGTTTATTGTGAGCTCTCCTTGCATGCGGTATTGTTCGCTTAGCAGAGGTCTATCTTTATATTATAATTTTATGTATTTTTTTTTAAATGAGATCAATAAACGGGGATTGGAGTTGGGTTTTGCTCATACTAAAAGAAAGTTGTGTTCCGTGTGTTCAGTATCGCCAGATTTTTTTATATTTATATCATTTAAGACCTAGTATAAATTATTCTTTTTGATTACAGAAATTACATCATGAAAATCTCGTTAATTTGATAGAAGTATTCAGGCGGAAGAGAAGATTCTATCTGGTCTTTGAATTCATGGATCACACAATACTTGACGAATTAGAAGAGAATCCAAGTGGACTTGGCGAGGAAACTACAAGAACACATATTTTTCAAATTATTCGTGGTTTAGCCTACTGTCACAATAACAATGTATGTCATACTAAAATTTATCACTCGTTTACAATTAATTTTTTTATTTTTTATGGCATATAAAGATTTGACCCTAGAAAAAGATCCCCTATTATTTATATGAAACTCTTTTTTCGGGACGTTTAGACATACGTTCTGTTATCTTTGCCAAATATTTATTGACCACGATTTTCTCAGAATCTTCTGGATCAAATTTCTTGAAATTTAGTACGGAATTAATTTAAATAATCTGTAATATTTTTTTGAGTTAGAGAATTTAAATGTTGCTTGTCAGTAGTTTTTTCGAGGATGAACATCGCACCAAATACTCGATCATCTACATCATTACACCTTTCGATGTAGTTTTGTAGGGTCTTTATTGCCTCTCTAGCTTGTTTATTAGAAACAATTGGTTCAGCATTCAATTCTTATTCTTCATCGTCAGCGTCATCGTAGTCCTGGTTTTCTTGAATCAAATTAACAATTTCAGTATCGGTCAAGGTACCAACTAGCGATATCATCATCACATGACACATAATCTTGAAATTGAACGTCTACATTGTGTAGTTTGTTCCACTCTTCTATTGTGATTTCATCATGTGTTGTTGTCAGGGATAATTGTGTCAGTGCTTCTCTTTTTGCCGCTGCAAAACCACACACTCTGAAGCAATTTACGATCGTACTCTCTGATACATTTCTCCAAGCTTTATCATTCATTCTAATTGCATGCAAGACGTTTATAGGGGACTCAGTTTTTTCCTCCATATCAGCAATAAGTTTTTGAACAACTTCTTTTCTATAAAGCGATTTAAAATTTTTAATTATTCCTTGATCTAATGGTTATAGCCAGTGGCGTCATTTGGGGGGGCAGGGGGGAGCATTTGCCCCCCCCCCCAAGAGCTCTGATTTTTATAAAATTTTATATTATTCTAAATAAAATGCTCCAAAATACATCTACGAGTATACAAACTGTACAAAATTAAACAATTAATTAAATTAAATATGTTTTGGCTAAATTTGAGTACCCATTTGTAAGTAAATTTTAAGAAAAAAAAAAATGTTTGCCCCCCCCAAGAAAAAGTTGAAATGACGCCACTGGTTATAGCCTTGATGTTGTATTTAGAGATAGAAATTTAAACTTAACAGCTTTCAATACGGGAATAACGTTGTGTGCAGAAAAGTTATCGATAAAAAATAATATTTTTCGCTCGAAAATACAAAATCAAGCCAATGTCAAGGACGATATATACAAGTACACATGACATCATCACAATTACTAACTTCGACATACCGAGTCATTTTTTGGAATTTCGAGATATTGAGTCTAAATTGATATGAATAATACTTCACGGGATCGAATACATTGTTCGAGTTGCAGAGTCAAAATATTAATAATAATAAATAATAATAGTTGGAGATGTCGCGTATTATACTGTAGTTCTGAACGGAGGGGAATCGTGTTTTTCTTCGACTTAGTGAGGATTACGACTTAACGAGGTTCGAGTTATCCAGGTTCTACTGTAGTTTCATTTATGTCTTAATTAGCATTTTTTGCTAACCTGACAGTTCATATTTAGAGTTCTTGATCTAGGACTCTATTTTTGTTGTCTTATTATTTTAAACGAAATGAAGAAAGGTAAAAGAAAACGAATTTTATGTAGACAATTTAAATATATTCTGGAAGATTGATTTCGGTAATTATAGTACCAATCCTCAAGTCAGCTAAAAGATGAGAAACAGTTATTAAATTTTATGTATAAATTATATATAAATTATATATACTATATATGAGATTAAATTACTAAAAGCATTTAAAATCTTTTTAAACAATAAAATATTTGAAATTTTTAGAATGAAGGAAGAGAGGATGTCAGCCAAAAAGGAGCCTCGATCGAATAAAAATCTCACCTAAGACGTTTCGGGTTTAATTAGATAAATCCATTATCAGTTCTTAAGAGCTGAAATGAGCATAAAAAATAATTGTAATATAACAACATAAAATATTTCTTAAATTATAAAAAACATCAGATCTTACCAAGGGCGGATACAAGGGGGGTAAAGGGGTAATTACCCCCCCCCCTGAGATTTGAAAAAAATACTTTTTTTCGAAGAAAAATATTCAAGCTGCATAATGTCCGTACGGCTTTATCATCCAGAGGCAGTATTTCCTTTTTATATAATAAGGATGTAGTCGCCCCCCATGAACAACATAACGTAATATACTTGATTCGTTGCCTTGGCTGCCCCAATTCCACTAAGGTTTATGTGGACCAAACATCTCGCATGTTTTCGTTGCGAAAAAGGGAACATGAATTGAGTATAAAAAATATTAAAACATCGACAGCTCTGAGTTCTCATGCGATTGAATTTATGCATGGATTTGACTTTGACAACGCGATCATTCTGATGAAGATGGACAACACATATAAACGTCTGGTAGCAGAAAAATGTTTTATAAAAACATATGGACATAGGGCACTAAACTATCCGACAGATTGTATTGGCCTAAGCAATGTATATTTGTCCATCTTGAATAATCTAGACGCCCAGATTTAAATATTATAAAAAATTGTTTATAACTTTATTTGTAACTTGAAAATATATTATAAATTAATTTATAAAATTGTCATTTGCAAATAAATAATGTTTTCAAAATAGGTCAAATGCACGCTTTTGTGAGATTTCGTTTTATTAAGATGTATTATGGGTCAATGTACTGAGGGTTCGTTGCTTCCCCCAGTATTTATCTTATAATAACTGTATTTGATAATAAAAATTTTATATACATTTGAGACTTGGCCGTGTTGACTGATGAGTAGAGACCGGACAAAAAAGCATAAAAAAATGGAAAAAAGTGCTTAAATAAGCATAAAAAACTTGAATAAAAAGTTGTTAAATAAGCATATAAGTTGAAAAAAAGCATCTAATAAGCAATTTTTACTCATACCAATGGCGTATACAATTTTTTTTTTAAAGAAACTAAATTTATTCCGCCCCACCCTGCGAAAATTTTTTTTTTTTGCAGAACCAAATTTTTTCACCCTGCGGAAAAAATTTTTTTACAGGGCTATATTTTTTCACACTGCGGGGTTTTTGGAAAATTTTTTTTTTGGGGGGCGGCCCCCCCCCCTTATATACGTCCCTGGTGTATGCGTGTGTGAATAGGAAAAGTTTTTTAATAAAAAAAAAAAAAATTATAAATACAGTAGAGTCCCGTTAATCCGAACTAATTGGGAGCGAGGGTCGTTCGGATTATCGGGAAGTTGTGATTAACCGGAATTGTAAGCTTGAATTAGTTAATTTTGATAATAAAGTCGTATTTATAACTTTGTAAACCGTGAAACTTGTCGGTGATATTAAACTCTAAATAAATGAGGATTGCTAATAGCAGCCAGGAAAAAATCAAATCAGACAAAAAATTAGATTAGCAGATTTATTTGATCGTCGACGTTTCGGACTCCAGTCGCGCCCTTCCTCAGGACAATCCTCAGGACTGGCGTCCGAAACGTCGACGATCAAATAAATCTGACAAAAATTGATCTAATTTTTTGTCTGATTTGATATTTTTCTGCAATCCTTATCGCAATCCTTATCAAATTAAACAGCCTTTTTCTCCATCATCTTTACTCTAAATAAATATTTCATAATAATAATAAAATAAAGTTCCTTTAATGTCTAATTTTCATTTATATTCCTCTTAAAAAAAAAAAAAATCGTACGAAAAAAGAGTTCGGATTAACCGGAAGTTCGGATTAGCGAGGTTCGGATTACCGGGACTCTACTGTATTCGTAAAATAAGTTCAAATAAGCACGAAAGGGAAAAAAAAGCATGAAAACTCAAAAAAAAAGCATAAAAAATGCAATCTCAATGCACTTAGTTTTTAAATGCTTTTATTTAACTTACTCTTTCAAGGTCACCAACTTTGAGTCTTTGTTTGGGACACTTCCCGATGAGCTAGAAGTGTGAAATTTGATATTTAAGGGTCATTTTCGATGACGCAAATTGTGAGTTGGATTTTACCAAAATTGACCAAACTAATGTGGTACTTTATTTGAAACCTCACGCGTATTAATCTAATTTCAAAAGACTTCCTGATGGGCTAGGGGTGTGATTTTTGATACTTAAGAGTCATTTTTGATGACGCAAATTGTGAGTTGGGTTTTACCAAAATTGACCAAACTAATGTGGTACTTTATTTGAAACCTCACGCGTATTTATCTAATTTCAAAAGACTTTCCGAAGGGCTAGGGGTGTGAAATTTGATACTTAAAGGTCATTTTTGATGACGCAAATAGTGAGTTGAGTTTCACCAGAATAGACCAAACTAATGTGGTACTTTATTTGAAACCTCACGCGTATTAATCTAATTTCAAAAGACTTCCCGATGGGCTAGGGGTGTGATTTTTGATACTTAAGAGTCATTTTTGATGACGCAAATAGTGAGTTGGGTTTCACCAAAATATACCAAACTAATGTGGTACTTTATTTGAAACCTCACGCGTATTTATCTAATTTCAAAAGACTTTCCGAAGGGCTAGGGGTGTGAAATTTGATACTTAAGGGTCATTTTTGATGACGCAAATAGTGAGTTAAGTTTCACCAGAATAGACCAAACTAATGTGGTACTTTATTTGAAACCTCACGCGTATTTACCTAATTTCAAAAGACTTCCCGAAGGGCTAGGGGTGTGAAATTTGATACTTAAGGGTCATTTTTGATGACGCAAATAGTGAGTTGGGTTTCACCAAAATAGACCAAACTAATGTGGTACTTTATTTCACGCATCCTGCCTTCTTTTTTAATACTCTATAATAAAAAAGACTAAAAAGTTTAAAATAAAAATATAATAAAAAAAAACTTTTTAAAAAAATGCTTTTATTTAAATTGAACTAAAAAGAGATAAATAATTTAATTGTTCTTGTTGAAATTGTTGAATATTTATGACTTAAAATAAAAGCGTGGGGCGCTTCGAAGTGATTCCGAGGCTCTAAGTATATACAATTCCTTAAGCTATCAATGTGCGCCCCACGCTTTTATTTTAAGTCATAAATATTCAACAATTTCAACAAGAACAATTAAATTATTTATCTCTTTTTAGTTCAATTTAAATAAAAGCATTTTTTTTAAAAGTTTTTTTTTATTATATTTTTATTCCTAATTCATATAGAAATTAAATATCTAATGGTTGCTTATAAAATTCAGCAATAAGCATTTTGCTTAAAATCCGGTCTCTACTGATGAGCATCTAACATCTGATATGCAAATTTTATATTTTTATATAATTTTGTATATGTTTATATATAACAACTCTATCTGCATCTCAATGGTGTATTCCTTGAGATTACCAATAAAGTAAGACCACAGTAGCGGATCCAGAGGTGTTTCTCGGGGGGGGGGGGTAATTTGGAGTGACTGGTCGCACAGCACTCTATTCTTTCTTAATTTCGGTAATTTAAAGGCGCATTCTGTACTTGTTGGCCAGAATATAAATACACATCAAATTTTTAAGTATTAATTTTAAAAATTTTACATTCAAAATAAATTTTTTTTTCGAAAAAAAGTATTTTTTTCAAATCTCAGGGGGGTAATTACCCCTTTACCCCCCCTTGTATCCGCCCTTGGTAAGATCTGATGTTTTATATAATTTAAGAAATATTTTATGTTGTTGTATTACAATTATTTTTTATGCTCATTTCAGCTCTTAAGAACTGATGATGGATTTATCTAATTAAACCCGAAAAGTCTTCTTAGTGGAGATTTTTATTCGATTGAGGCTCCTTTTTGGCGAACATCCTCTCTTCCTTCATCATTCTAATCGCTGGACAGCCACTTCTTTTATCAACATATTTGAAATTTTTTCTTGAATAAAAATGAAATAATAAGAGGCTAAAGGAGCGGGCAGCTAGGTAGTCTCCCCGAAATGAAACTCTCTTTTGAGGAAACAGTTTCGGTTTTAATGAAATATAA
The DNA here is from genome assembly GCA_023213315.1 of Euborellia annulipes. Classification (NCBI taxonomy): domain Eukaryota; kingdom Metazoa; phylum Arthropoda; class Insecta; order Dermaptera; family Anisolabididae; genus Euborellia; species Euborellia annulipes. The sequence goes on along the minus strand of JAKCPI010014626.1, from coordinate 205,539 downwards.
CCATCATCAGTCCATTTATCGAGAGTGTAAGCTCAAATGACAAAGCATTGAGTCATATTGCCGAGTTGTCAGTAGATGTGTATTAGGGTGGCCGCAAAAATAAAAGATTTTTAATTTCTTTCGACCAAACCTTCGAAAAGTTGCCTTTTGGCTAGAAAATGATAATGGCAAAGTTTTAGCTAAATTGAATATCGTTAACCCTTGACTCTTAAGGGTTAAAATTTTGAAAAAATGCGATTTTATGTAAAAATTCGCAGTTTTAACTTTATGAAATGAAAACCAAGTGTCGAAGAAAGCTGATTCTTCTTTCATTTCATAGCAGATTTAATTCTCTTCAAATTTTATTATAACGCCCCTGTATGTGTTTTTTTCATAAACGAACATTTGAAAAAATTTCCTAGGTATTACAACAATGTAAATATAATAATAGTCTGTATGATGTTACACTGAAAAGAAATTTCGAAATGTATTTGGTTAATAAAATTCATTCATTTTATATAAATTATCTTACAAAATTTAAGCTATTTTTATGTTTAGAAGTACAGAGATGTAAATATTTGGATGTTTGGCAGATATATACATTTGTGGGGGGTGGACAGTTTGTGTATTCTATTCAATATATTGATATAATGTTGTTCTTTTTCTCTTTTTATTTTTCTCCTGTCACTAATCTATTTTCTTGTAATCTTACAAATGGCAACGAGGAAAAAGAGAAATTCGGAAAGGCAGCCCTCTCAACAAACGGGGAGTTCGATGGTTGATGACGTTTTAATGAAATTCAAATTTGGACATTTTGATCCCGATCATGAGGAATGGATTTATTATATTCAGCGGTTTGAGAATGAACTTGATTTGTACGGGTTCGATAATGAGAATTCAAGACGTTCTTTGCTCCTCTCAAAGGTAGGCCCTGCAGCATTTAAAGTATTGGTAGATTATTTTCGTCCAAGAGGTTTGCGTGAACAGAGCTATGAAGGTATTAAAAAAGTTTTATCTTCATATTTTGGAAAGAATAGATTTATTTTGGCTGAAAGAAAAGTCTTTGTAAGCCGTGAAAGGAAAGAGGGTGAACGAATTAAACATTATTTAGCTGATTTGAGAAGCTTGTCTATTAATTGTGAATTTGGTGATTCTTTGGAGGAAAGATTACGGGATCAGTTGGTTTTTGGAGTTAATGAGCCGAAATGGCAACATGAACTCATAAGGCTTTATCCTTCGAATAGCAGTACGCTTCAGGAGGTTGAAGCTACGCTTTTGTTGCTGGAGGAGGCTTCTTTGTCCTATTCGGCACTTTCACAGGAGGTGAATCGTGTTAATTTTAATTTTAAAAATAGAGGTCAGAATTTAGATAAGAGAAAATCGTCTTGTATTCGTTGTTGTACGAGTAAGCATGATCAGGGGGAGTCTTGTCCTGCGTTAGGAAAGAAGTGTTTTAAATGCAATAGGGAAAATCATTTTGCTAATGCATGTTTTAAATTTTCGAATTTTAAAAATCAAGCGAATAATGTTAAAGTTAAATTAAGTTGTGAAGGGGATGGAGTTAAAAAGAGTGAGGATAGTTCCAGTGAAAGTGATTTAAATGTTATCGGTTCGATTGGCAATGCATACAAAAGAGCGATTTTAAATGTTAGAATTAATAATTTGAAATTTCAGATGCTTTATGATCCTGGGGCTGCAGTTTCAGTAGTTAATGAAAAGATTTGGAGAGATTTGGGTTCACCGGTTTTGAAGCCGATGGCTAATTTAATAGCTTATGCTGGATCTCATATTGAAACTCTGGGTAAAATGCAAGTAACAGTGGAAGCTTTTGAGAAGAAATTGAATTTGACAGTTTGTGTTGTTTCACGCAATGATATCCCTCTCATCGGCTTAGATTGGGTTTTAGCTTTTGGTCTTTCTTTACCACAGGGTGCTATTTTATGTTCTGTTTCTGATCAAGGATCAGCTGGGATCAAAGTCCAATTGGATCAGGATGTCAAGAGATTAATTATGAAATTTTCTAATTTATTTGACCCGGGTTTGGGAAAAATTTTGATTCAGAAGGAGGTGATACATTTAAAACCAGATGCGATTCCTAAAGTTTTTCGGGCTCGCCCAGTTCCTTTTGCTTTACAAAAGCAAGCTGAGATTGAGTTAACTAGGCGAAAGTATGGGTATCAAAAACTAATGGAAAGGGTTTTGAAGAAGGAATAGTTTTGAAACGGAATGGAAGATATTCTTATTTAGTGAAGATTGGTGAGGTCGTTAGAAGAAAACAAGCTGATCAATTAAGGGGGGCTTCGGAGAATGATGTGGAAGTTTTGCCTGGGCAACAAGTGAATGAGGAAGAACCTGAAAAATTAAGAAGATCATCAAGATTAGAAGAATTAAGAAGATCCTCAAGATTGAATGTATGAAATGTCGCTAAGAAGTTTGAATTAATTTGATACAATCTTTCTCCTCTTAAGGGGGGAGAAATGTAGGATAACTACAAATATTATTATTTTTATTTTTATTTGTATACATCCGTTTCTATTTTGTGAAGTTATTGATATTATTCCTATCGTGAATAAAACATTGCTTTCTCCTGTCACTAATCTATTTTCTTGTAATCTTACACTATTATTATTAAATTAATGATAGAAATTTTATATATTTTCTCTTTATTTAACTCTAAAATAATACAAGTTCTAATTATTATCAAATATCTGCAATATTATAAATATTTTATTTATTTACATTTTATAACATTACTTTTTCTATTATAAATTTAATTTAGATCAGATGTCGATCAAGGTCAAAAACCCCCACCCCAAATGCGCACGACTCAAGTGTTACCCAGTGAAGTGGAAGGGGTAAACCCCCATCAGTTATCTGAAACAAGAAAGAAATTTTAAACACTAATCGCCAATAATGATACACCAAACTGTTCAAGAATGATAATTCAAGTACCTGGTACAGTGCAAATAACATCAAATAATTAATTGATATTAATTTAAATAAATGAATCTTTTCCCCCACTCCGCATCTCCAAGGAGGAGAGACAGGCGCTTGAGCACCCCTCTCGGCGGATCAAAGCGACGCTACGAGCAGACGCAATCTTCTTACTCTTCTTCATCCCCTTTATAATATTTAGAACTGTTTCAAACTTGTTTTAGCCCAGTGGGAAAAATGTTAATATTTGAATGATGATATTTATATATTTTAGGTGATACATAGAGATATAAAACCAGAAAACGTTCTCGTTTCTCGCCTTGGTGTTATTAAATTATGCGATTTTGGATTTGCACGCAACATTGCTCCTAGTGGAGAATCGAATACGGAGTATGTAGCTACTCGATGGTATAGAGCACCCGAACTTCTCGTTGGGGATACTTCCTATGGAAGGTATTAAAGAAAAAATATTTTCTTAGTTATTATTTCATTATCCTTTTAATATTTTTAGCAAAGTTGATATTTGGGCGCTCGGCTGTATTTTAGCGGAAATGATGTCCGGTGATCCACTTTTTCCAGGAGAATCAGATATCGATCAACTTTATCAAATTGTCAAAGCTCTAGGTGGTAAAGTTTTTATTTTTATCAAACTATCAAAGTATAAACATTTATTTATTTATTTACTTTTAGGAAAACTTTCATATAGACATCAACAATTATTAGCTAGAAATCCGTTAATGAAAGGAGTTAGGCGTATCTGTGATGAGGGAATACGAACTTTATATAAATTATTTCCTCACTGGCCTCATCTCACTCTTGAATTGGCCTCCATGTGCCTAAAACTTGATCCTAGTTTAAGATCAACAGCTGATGAACTTTTAGAACATAGTTATTTTCATCATGATGGTTTTGGGGAGAGATTTCTATCTGAATTACATACTCGTATTGCTCTTGAGCGTGAGGGAAATCCGCTCCTCAGGAGGTGGCAACAACAACAACAACAACAACAACAACAAAATTTAACAACACAAACGATAAATAGACGACCTCCTCCTCCTATTCAAACTAATTGTAAGTAAATTGTGCTCTCTTTCTTGCTTATCAAATATCATTGTTAAAATAAATCAATGTGATTTATTGATAGAGGACCAAGGGAGTTGGCAGCCAATAAGTGAGCCTCTATATTAAATAAAAACTCTCAAGTGTTGTGACGTTTCGGCTTCATTCTGCTAATGCCATCATCAGTTAATTAGAGCTGGAAAGTCATACATTTAAGGGCTATATCCCCGGGGCCCGGGCCCTCTGAGGGGGGAGCCTTTGCGCTCCAACCTTAAAATTCTGATAAAAAATAATTTGAATGGTTAAAAATTTCAATTAAAAAAAAATCATTTTCTTGAAATTTTTTACTAAGGGGCCCGGGCCCTTTAGACTCAAATCTTGAAATTTCAATTTAAAAAAATCATTTTCATGAAATTTTATTCTGAGGGGCCCGTGCCCTTTAAGCTCAAAGCAAGTTTGATAATTTTTTCCCGTCTCAGCATAGCTAAAAACGCAGATTTCAGTGTCTAAATTTCCAAAAATTTTCCATACTCCCCAGACCCCGCCGGAATTCGTCTGTCCGTCTGGCCTCAATAAATTATGGAAACCCTATGTTTAGGAAATTTTGAAAAAATTTTAAATAACTTTTTTATTTAAATAAATATTGTAAGCTATTGAACTGCCACAAGATAATGGTCCATAGAGAAAAGATCACTTAAACATAAAATTCTAGGAAATATTAAAATATTATTAGGAGAATTTTTAATTATAGACCACATTTTTGTATTAAATATTTATTAAAATTATATAAATACTGTACAACGTTTCAACTGCTTATTCTGCAGCCGTTATCAAGCACTGTGCACTTGCTCCGACTCAAGTGAACTGACTGTCATGTCCGTTGCTTGCCTCTTTATATACAGCGACGTCAGCGCCATCTGTAGGCATTCCTGTGAAGTTAGATTCAAAGTTTTCCCGCCATTTTTACTCATTTCCATGAAGTCAGTCACATTTTTCAAAGCAAGTGTTTACATAAAAAGCATGATGTTACAATAAGTTTTCTTAGTTTGATTTTTTACATAGATGTTAAAAAATATTATTGTTAAATCATTCCAAAATTACATATATATATATATATATATATATATATATATATATATATATATATATATGTTCTGGAAGGTTTCCGCGACTGGATGTATGCGAAGATAAGTTTTCTCGGGTTGAGTCGCGTGTGATGTGGAGATTTACTCGACGTTTCGGCTCTCCTTTTGGAGCCATTTTCAAGAGTATGGAATTAGGGGGAATTGTTGGGGTGGATTGTTTACGGGGTCGCAGTCTTGCTGGTCCCCAGGTCAATTTGGATGCCTCAGAGGCTTGGTTTGGTCTCTGAGAGCAGGAGGAAGGTTGAGTGTGTGTAATTGCGTTTGTGTTCGGTTTGGGTTGACTACGGGGCCTCAGTCTGCCTCCCCAAGTCGATGTGTTATTGGTTTGGTTAGTGGATGTGTTAGGAGATTGGGTTTGTTTCTGAGATTTGGATTGGCTATCTGACAGCCAGCGAGCATTCAAGACCTCGAGCGCCACAGCAGTAAGACAAACCAAAACACAAATCACTTCGACCATCAACACGCAAACCGCCACCACACAACCCAACACATCTCAAAGACAAACACAAGCCTCGGAAACATCCGGCAATACATCGACTGGGGGAGTAGGCAGATTGAGGCCCCAAAGTCAACCTAAATCAAACACAGACACGATCACACATACACACACCCAATCCAAATCTCAGAAACAAACCCAATCTCCTAACACATCCACTAACCAAACCAATAACACATCGACTTGGGGAGGCAGACTGAGGCCCCGTAGTCAACCCAAACCGAACACAAACGCAATTACACACACTCAACCTTCCTCCTGCTCTCAGAGACCAAACCAAGCCTCTGAGGCATCCAAATTGACCTGGGGACCAGCAAGACTGCGACCCCGTAAACAATCCACCCCAACAATTCCCCCTAATTCCATACTCTTGAAAATGGCTCCAAAAGGAGAGCCGAAACGTCGAGTAAATCTCCACATCACACGCGACTCAACCCGAGAAAACTTATCTTCGCATATATATATATATATATATATATATATATATATATATATATATACATACACACACATATGCATACATAAACACACATACATACATACATATATACACACATACAGATACATACATATACATATGTTCACACATCCATACACACACACACACACACACACACACACACATGCATTAACACATACAGTACATATATACAGTACATTCATACACAAACCCTGACATCTAATTTAACATTTTTCATTCAACACAATGTTCCACATTTTATTAAGCCTATATCCATCTTCCTTATTGATATTATTTGGATGTTTATTAATTTCTATAGATTCTTTGACTTTTCTTTTCCACCACTCATTTTCAACGTGAAGCGTTTTTACATTATCTAAATTAATTTTATGGCCAGTTGTTAAGGCTCAATCCGACGCCCTGCTTCCCATTGCTTTAATGAAACATTTTTCTGCAAACAGCCTCTTTGTAGTATTATCTACTTGCATTAAGACTATGGCATTATCAAGATCAAAAGAATGATTTGTCATCGTAGCATGAGAGCAAAGGGCTGTGGAAGTTTTTTTGTTTTTAATGTCTCGTCTGTGATCACCCATCCTGTCATAGACCTTCCTAGAAGATTGACCAACGTATACGCTACAAGGAGACGGACAATCTAAGCATTTAATCAAATATATTATATTAGAACGCCTATTCGGTGGAATTTTGTCCTTGTTATTATACAGGAAAGATAAACTTTCTTGGGACTTGAGGGCAGTCTGCAAACCATAACTCTTAAAAATCTTTTGAATCTTTTCTGAGATACCAGGAATATGGTTTAGTGAAAAATATAATGTATTTTTGATAGTGGGTGTATTTGGATTATTATTTTTCACCGTTCTGATCTTTTGTTAAAATTTTTTTATTGCATAATTAACCCAGATAAGCCTGGCGTCCAATATATAGGGCGCTAGAAATTTTTTTTTGAATAATTTTTTAAAAGTATATTTCTTTTAAATATTCTTTGATGAGCTTCTGATATTTTAATCTTTAATACTTGTAAATACACTGTATATTTTTTATTTGAAAATTTACTTAGTTTATGTTAGAAAAAAAATATTATTTTCTAAAGAGCTTCTAGTGCTTGAAAATGTGCGACCTCCAAATTAATTTTGTAAGATAATCTACTTAATTATTTTTTATTTAATTTAAAGTTTTATGACAAAATTATATTCATGATTAATTGTATTTTTAATAACAAATCTTAAAATTAGTATCATATTTATTTATTTATTTTGCTTGTTGAATATAGGCGTACTATATATAGGACGCTAGGACAATCCACCATCTTTTCGTCTTTTTTATCTCAATATAACTTATATATATATAATAATAATTAAATCATTTTTTTATGTTTATTTTTTAATTTTTAGGGGTTGCACTTTTGCTAAAGCTCTGGTAACTTAGGAAAAAGAGGATTTTGTTTCGGAATCTACAGAAAACAAATTCTTTACCCCAAATTGTGAATTCACTGTGGTGACTCTAGCGTCAAATAGCAATCCGATTTACACTTTACAAAATATTACGAGTTATTCATTTAAAAAAATGCCTCGAAAACCCATAAAACATCCAGGATTAATTTATACTAAAATAAATATATGGGCGGTGTTGATCTGGCTGATCAAAATATAACCTTATATACAGAAGAACTTGTATTCGGGGAAAGAAATTGTATTTTTTCTTTATTAAAAACACATTTCTAAAAGGAGTATATAGGCTAATAATAGTTCAATTCGTTCTAATAATTTAACCATCTTTTATTATTTTTTTTTAAAAATTTGCAAGTAATTTGGCTATATGGTGAGCTGAACCCTAAAATAAAATACAGCCATCATTTCACACAACAAATTATTGTTGTATTTATTACACGAGTGCTGGAGGCACGAAAGACTTTACAACCTTTGTAAGTGTACTTGTCCTCTCTTTATTTTATTTCTTTAATATCTTGCTTTTTAAGTTTATCTTATTTATAAAGTTTTGTTGTTGTGTTGTATTTTAAGGTCCTGAGGATGGGTGACGTTTAGTCCCCGAAACGTAGACATTGGTCATAAATAATTTTGGGCCGAATTAAGTCTATTTTCTTCACCTTCCTAAAATAAAATAAATTTCACAATAAAAGTTAGTTTTAATTAGTCTTTAGTTTTAATACGTCTATTTACTTCCTTTAGAAATGTGTTTTTAATAATTTTGCAATGTGTTTGTGTCATATTTGTATTGAAACTTAAAAGATTCCGCCAGGAACACGACGGCCATCTGGTGGCATAAAATGTAAACAGCAGACAGCAGATATGTTTGATCTGTGCAGCAGACCTTGTTCTTGTCGAGAGGATTAAACAAGTATATTTTTAATTAACGTGTTTTATTAAGTCCAATCCCTTTTAAATACTAAATAATAATATAAAATGATACATGGTGTCAGAAGCGGGATAACTGAGATACCGTAAAAACGAAAATTTTTTTGTGTTCGTGACTCCGAAGAGTTTAAAATTAAAATTATAAAAACAACGTGCTCGAACCTAAAAAAATAAAAATGGCGTGTGAAACAAATTTTGTAACCCCGAATATACTGATCTTTAATAAACATATCAGTAAAAACTATGAAAAATTTAAGCAACAGTTTGAAATATATCTTGTGGCATCAGGATTAAATAACAAAAGTGACGAAAGAAAGATTGCGATTTTTCTTAACATCGCTGGGGAAGACGCCCTTGATGTGTTTAATACATTTAAGTTAGAAGAAGAGGAGAAGAAAAGTTATACAAAAGTTATCAAAGCCTTTGATGACTATTGCAAACCCAGAAATAACGAAACTTTTTCAAGATTTGGGTTCTTCTCAAGAAACCAGGAACCCGGTGAAGAATTTGATCATTTTATTACGGATCTAAAATTAAAAGTGAAGAACTGTAATTTTGAAAATCAGGAGGAGTCCTTAATCAGGGATAGAATCATCCTCGGGACAATGGACAAAGGACTACAGGAAAAACTCCTGAGAATTCCCGATTTGAAGCTGGAAGAAGCAGAGCGTCAGGCTAGAGCTGCGGAGGCAAGCAGAAAGCAGGTACAGGGCTTCAAGGAAGAAGAAAATGAAGCAGTGAGCCTTGAAAGTATAAAGAAAGGTAAAAATTTTAATAAAAACAAAGGGATAAAAAACGAATAAAAAAAATGATAAATATAAATTTAACGAGACTGTGAGTGTTTTTTATTGGCGAGGCCAAACATCCCATGGCCCCCGGGAATCGAACCCAGGATCTCCGCCTTTCCGGGGCATAGGCGTGCTATCCATTGCACCAGGCCACCGGACCCTCGACCTGCACCAATAAATCTCACTTCCCCTTATATGCAGTTAGTCTTGCAAGTCACTAACTAGTAACGAAAACGTGAAAAACTTTAAAGAAAAACTTTCCACTTGTGGCGCCTATGCCCCGGAAAGGCGGAGATCCTGGGTTCGATTCCCGGGGGCCATGGTATGTTTGGCCTCACCAATAAAAAACACTCACAGTCTCGTTAAATAAATATATGACTTGTTTAGTCGGAATCAGGGTATTTTGAATACTATTATCTTATTCAAATATATAGATCTCGAAAAATATTTAGCGATAAATATAAATGTTTAAAATGTGGATATATGCATGAAAAAAATAAATGTTTCGCATTTGGAAAGAAATGTACTAATTGTGGGAAACTTAATCATTTAAAAAATTGGGTTTAAAGCAAAACAAAATAAAAAGATAAACTCAAATATTCATGATATTAATGAGGAACTAGTAATTGAACAATTGTTAGTAGATGTTTGTAAACAGGAAAATGTATGGGAAGAATTAGTTTTAATAAAAAATGAAAAAATTTGTTTTAAATTAGACACGGGAGCTCAATGTGATGTGTTACCACTTGATGTAATAAATAAATTAAATCTAAAAGATAAAATGTATGAGACAAATCAAAACATTGTAACATATGGAAATAACAAAATAACAGTCATGGAGACTATAATTCTACCATGTAAAATAAAAGGAAATAATTATAACATTAAGTTTTTAGTTGTAGATGTAAAATCTAGGCCAATTTTGAGTCTGAATGCTTGTATAAAATTAAAACTAATTGCCAAAATTGACGATATTAAAAATAATAGATTTGACAAGAAAATAATCTCTAAGGAAGAGTTTGTTAAAAAGAATCTGGATGTATTCTCGGGTATAGGGAAAGTTCCTTATAAGTGTGCTATAACTAGAGCCCGGATTTTTATGCAGCAAAAACCGCTAAATATGCCATATAATATGCAGTAAAAGTATTAAAATATGCAGCCAAATATGCAATATATTTATGGCAAAAATACAGTGGCGGATCCAGAGGCGTTTCTCGGAAGGGGTAATCTGGTGTGATGTTCGCACAGCACACAATTTTTTCTTATTATCGGTAATTTAAAGGTGAATTCTGTAGTTGTTTACCAGAATTTATATACAAATCAAATTTTTAAGTATTAATTTTGAAAATTTTATATTAAAAACACAATTTTTTTCCAAAAAAAAAATATTTTTCTCAAATCTCAGGGGGGTAATTACCCCCTTTACCCCCCCTTGTATGCGCCCTTGCAAAAATATTAAGTAAATGGCTTCCAATTAAAGGTAAATCATGATTTCTACTGATGTAAAACTAATGGTGTTTTATTTTTGGAAGGAAATGATAAAAAAAAAATTAGTCTCGCAATAAAAACTAAATTTAATTAAAAAAAAAAAAAACAGGGAGCAATCCATTGCGAAATTTTTGAAGCAAACGAGGACCCCTGTTTTGGCATTTTTTTTCTTTAATTAATTTGACTTCGAACTAAGAAACACAACTGACGATATTCATCCAACGAAAATTCTAGGAAAACTAAATTTATTTGCCTAAGGGGTGTCGCGAGATATTTAGATAAAAAAAAAATCTGGTGTGACTGGCGCACAGCACACAACTTTCTCTTACCCTTCGATAAGAGAAAGTTGTGCACCGTGCTGGTCACACCAGATTTTTTGTGTCGAGATATATTTAGTTTCCCATAGCACCTTAGTTACAAACTTGCATTTTAAATGTTGACTGCTTGAAATAAACTATGGTTATTTTTCAAAATTTTAATCTCATATTTGGACATTTTATACACAATATAGAATCGTAAATAAATACAAAATTTCATAAGAATTGGAAACAAAAATTTTAAATGCGTAAAAAGTTCCAAAGAGGACCCCCTTTTGAATCGAAATTAACGATTTCTTTCAAATTTTAAGTAGTTCCTAGTTCCGGCATAGAAAACAAATTGCGTTTTCTCAAGACGAGACCTAGCGCAATTTGTTTTCTATGACGGAACTAGGAACTATTTAAAATTTCAAAGAAATCTATAAAGGGAATTCCGAGAAAATTAGAAAAAACTAAAAAAGTACACCAGTAAAGTACTAGTACTCGAGGTTTTCTCAAGACGAGACCTAGCGCAATTTGTTTTCTAAGCCGGAACTAGGAACTATTTAAAATTTGAAAGAAATCTATAAAGGGAATTTTTAGACCTTTATAGATTTCTTTGAAATTTTAAATAGTTCCTAGTTCCGGCATAGAAAACAAATTTGGCTTGGTCTCGTCTTCAGAAAACCTCGAGTACTAGTACTTTACTGGTGTACTTTATTTAGGTTTTTCTAATTTTCTTGAAATTTCCTTTAACGATTTCTTTCAATTTTTAAATATTTTCTTATTCCTTCGACACAAATAAAATTTGGCCCCTCGAGTACTAGTACTTTACTGGTGTACTTTTTTTTACTATTTCCAATTTTGTTGAAATTTCCTTTAACGATTTCTTTCAAGTTTTAAATCGTTCCTAGTTCCGGTATAGAAAACAAATTGTACTAGGTCTCGTCTTCGGAAAACCTCGAGTACTGGTACTCTACTGGTGTACTTTTTTAGTTTTTTCCAATTTTCGTTTTAAAGGTTTTATAATGTTCAAAGCCTAGTAGACTTGCTTCCAGGTCAATCCCTCCCTCTCTTTACCCTGGACCCACACATTTAACTCTCCACGAATATTAAATTTTAATTATTGCGCAATTTTGTAAATTTAATTTTTTATATCAATAATTACTTACAATGTATTTAATTTAATAAAGCCAAAAAGGCCAATTAGTAGAAAAATACCTATTATTTAAATTATATTATTAAAATACTAATTATTAATTAATTTTATTGAAAATAATAATTTTTAATTGTCTCCAGTCTGAATCATTTCCTGGGCAACTCTCTTATATCTCATGATTAAAGTTTTCTTATGAGGCACTGTCTCCTCTAAGTACACTGTGCTACAAGAAAAAAAAGCCCCGAGAAAATTCCTTCAGATTCTTAAGTAAAATGATCTCCTGAATCCAAATATGACCTCCGTTTTCCCCCACCACGTACCGTTTTCGGGGGGAGCGCCCTACTTATTTCCGCCCCTTTTCGTTAATTATAGGGCCACGAAAAAAATTTGGAGGGATTAAAAGGAATATTTTAGCCTTAGCATTTCTTCAGAATGTCTAGAGAAGTGAGAAGTTGAAAAACATTAACATTTGGATCCAAGGGGTGGGGGGGATGTGGGGGAGGATTTTGTCCCTTAAAATGCAAAAAAATCATTAAAAATCTTCGATTTATTTTGATTTTTTCACAATTTTTTCACCTATTTTCTACATATTCCAGCGGACAAACCCACCTCACCCTTCCTTAAACATCCCTCAACTAAAAAAATATATAGGATAAAGCGGGGTGGGGTGTGGGCGATTCCGAAGCCCTTGCAAGAAGATGGAAGACTCACAGCTCAGTTGGTCAAATTGGCAAATATGTGGCTATAACTTTTTTTTGGGCTGATCTATACAAATTTAAAGTTATATATACGGATTCTTCTATGTCCTTCAATATTGCTATATTTTATCTAAAGGGGTAGAAATTATTTCTTGTCAATTTTTGAAAAAAATTCTTGCAAGGGCTTCGGAATCGCTCACACCCTACCCGCTTTATCCTATATATTTAATATATTTTTTTTTAGTTGAGGGATGTTTAAGGAAGGGTGAGGTGGGTCTGTCAATGTGTAGAAAATCAGTGAAAAAATTGTGAAAAATCAGAAAAAATCTATCATTTTTAATGATTTTTTTTTGCATTTTAAGGGGCAAAATCCTCCCCCACATCCCCCCTTGGAACCAAATGTTAATGTTTTTCAACTTTTCACTTCTCTAGACCTTCTGAAGAAATGTTAAGGCTAAAATATTCCTTTTCATCCCTCCAAATTTTTTTCGTGGCCCTATAATTAGCGAAAAGGGGTGGAAATAAGTAGGGGGCTAACCCTGAAAACGGTACGTGGTGGGGGAAAATGGAGGTCATATTTGGATTCAGGAGGTCATTTTACTTAAGAATTTGAAGGAATTTTCTCGGGGCCAGAAAAAAAGTTTCATTTTGTAGCACAGTGGTATCCACTCACTAATATTGATATTCCTCAAAACTCTCCCTGGACTGTTCTTATTTTGATGTTTTTATTGATGTTTCCATTGAGGAGCAAGTTGTCTGGTTATAATTTCTTTCAAATTTTAAATATTTTCCTATTTCTTCTATACAGATCAAATTCGCGCCCCTCGAGTATTCGCACTTTACTGATGTACTTTTTTTAGTTTTTTACAATTTTATCAATAAAAAAAAGACCGAGCTCCGGCTCGGTCACCCAGGAACTATTTCATATATAGGGTACGAGAAAGTAAAAAATCTGGTGTGACTGGCGCACAGCACACAACTTTCTCTTACCCTTCGGTAAGAGAAAGTTGTGCACCGTGCTGGTCACACCAGATTTTTTGTGTCGAGATATATTTAGTTTCCCATAGCACCTTAGTTTCAAACTTGCATTTTAAATGTTGACTGCTTCAAATAAACTATGGTTATTTTTCAAAATTTTAATCTCATATTTGGACATTTTATACACAATATAGAATCGTAAATAAATACAAAATTTCATATGAGTTGGAAAAAAAAATTTTTAATGCGTAAAAAGTTCCAAAGGGGACCCCCTTTTGAATCGAAATTAACATACAAATCCCTATAGGAAATTAACATTAGGCCTATGAGAGAAGGCGGAGAGACAGACGATAATGTTTGCAAGTGAGAGAGAGAGATATATATGTTTTTTTCCGAAACAATTAAAGACAGAAATAAAATAAAGAAAAAATGGGAATTTAAATAATAATTGATTTTTAATCTAATAAAAAGAAAGATTTAAATTCCGTTATCATGGCAACCATTTCTCTTTCCTATGAAGAACAAGAGTAAAGTGGTCTTCAGAAGATTTCAACGGCAAAATGAGAATATACATTTTAAAGAGCATCTAAAAAATAGTTGATTTATGAATTTTAAAAAAAATCCTTGGAGGGAATTATGAGAAAATCGAAAAAAACTGAAAAAATACATCAGTAAAGTACTAGTACTTTTTGGCCGATTTTGTTCAAAAGCTTATTTTGAGATTCTTCAAAGGTACCTAAGTTAGATATAAAATTTCAATCCGGTAGCTCCATTCCTTCATGCCAAAAATCTGTCCACACACACACACCCACAGACGCACGCACACACACACACACAGACCAATTTGCGGGACCCACTTTTTTGGACTCAGGGGACCTCAAAACATGTATATCCATCAAAATCTCGACATCGAATTTTTGACATGATCGCAATACTTTCTCTCTCTATATATTTCATATATAGGGTACGAGAAAGTAAAAATATATAGTTATTTATTTTTACTTTCTCTTACCCTATATATGAAATATATAGAGAGAGAAAGTATTGCGATCATGTCAAAAATTCGATGTCGAGATTTTGATGGATATACATGTTTTGAGGTCCCCTGAGTCCAAAAAAAGTGGGTCCCGCAAATTGGTCTGTGTGTGTGTATGTGTGTATGTATGTGTGTCTGTGTGTCTGTATGTGTGGAACCATTTTTTTAGCATGAAGGAATTGAGCTACCGGATTGAAATTTTATATTTAACTTAGGTACCTTTGAAGAATCTCAAAATAAGCTTTTGAACAAAATCGGCCAAAAAGTACTAGTACTTTACTGATGTACTTTTTCAGTTTTTTTCGATTTTCTCAAAATTCCCTCCAAGGATTTTTTTTAAAATTCATAAATGAACTATTTTTTAGATGCTCTTTAAAATGTATATTCTCATTTTGCCGTTGAAATCTTCTGAAGACCACTTTACTCTTGTTCTTCATAGGAAAGATAGAAATGGTTGCCATGGTAACGGAATTTAAATCTTTTTCTTTTTATTAGATTAAAAATCAATTATTATTTAAATTCCCATTTTTTTTTTAAATTTATTTGTGTCTTTAATTGTTTCAAAGAAAACATATATGTCTCTCTCTCACTTGCAAACATTATCGCCTGTCTCTACTCTTTTTAAATTCCCTTTCCACCTTATCTTCGCATAGGCCTAATGTTAATTTCCTATAGGGATTTGTATGTTAATTTCGATTCAAAAGGGGGTCTCCCCCTTTAGAACTTTTTAGGCATTTAAAATTTTTTTTCCAATTCTTATGAAATTTTGTATTTATTTACGATTCTATATTGTGTATAAAATGTCCAAATATGAGATTAAAATTTTGAAAAATAACCATAGTTTATTTGAAGCAGTCAACATTTAAAATGCAAGTTTGAAACTAAGATGCTATCGGAAACTAAATATATCTCGACACAAAAAATCTGGTGTGACCAGCACAGTGCGCAACTTTCTCTTACCGAAGGGTAAGAGAAAGTTGTGTGCTGTGCGCCAGTCACACCAGATTTTTTACAATGTAATAAAAGGCTTAAATTTTTTTTTTTTTTCATTTAATTTTTTTTTTTTTTCTTTAAAAAAAAAATTAAAATAAAATGAAACCATCACTGAAAAAAATTTAAAATATCCAAAAGGTTTTAAATATGCAACTTTATGTAATATTGACCAAATATGCAAGAATATCCAATATAGAATTTAACCCCTAAACAGTGATCACAAACCACTGGTGACGATTCATGAAATAGAAATAAATAAAGTCAGTGCTAGATTGCAAAGAATTAAATTGAAAATTCAAAAATATAATTTTACAATAATATATGTACCAGGGAAAGAATTGTATATTGCAGATCTGTTGTCAAGATCTTATATAAAAAAGCCCATAAAAGATGATCCATCGATGAATGAGGTGGTACATTGTGTAATGAAGGAATCAATTTGTACTATAACAGAAAGGAGATTACTAGATACCCAGATAGCACACGTACGTCTTATTGGTCCTGCATTTTTTTTTTTTTTGCGTTATGTTAAAAAAATTAAGACTCCATTTGGCACATTATCATGCAGAGGATTAACTCAGTCAAAACTTAAATTTTAAATAGCTTATTATTATTATTTTTTTTTTTTTTTATGTGAAACTTTTATTATATCCTCTCAAAATTTTTGGCTCTTCTATCAGCATGTCGCGTTACAAGCCGTGACGTCAAGGGCCGTGACGCTACAAGTCATGACGTCACAATCCGTGTCGACAAAAATAACAAAGTTGAAATTTAATATATATAACGAATTATAAAAAAATAATTGTGAGATTTAATAATTCAATTTTTAAATTGATAAAATATAATTTTTAAAATAATTTAAAGTGATTCAAATCTTCAATCTATATATATATATATTAGCGGTGTGTCCGTCTGTCTGTCAGCCCGAGCCAGCTGGCGGGGGTCCAGGAGGCCCCCTGTCTAGACGCCAGCCAGTTTCCCATAATTACGAAAAGGCGAGGGTCCGCCGCAGGCGAGCCCGAGCCAGCTGGTGGGCTCCAGGTGACCGAAGCTCTCCTAGCCTTCGGCGGGCGGCGCGGCTTGTTGCTAAATAAATATTGTTGTTATTATGCCTCTATTGATTTCCCATTTTCATTCATCATTTTCCAATTATTAAGTTAAGATTAAAAACGCGATTTTAATAACCTTAATTGAATAATTTTCTGAAAATGCTACGATCCGAAAAAAGTTTCACTTGCATCGTGGTTTCATAAAACCACACAATGATTTTTTTTTTTTTGGATTGCTGTTTTTATATGGGAAAACTTTGAAACAAATACTCCAACGCACAAAAGAAAAAGGAAAAACACATTTTGTATAACAACTTTTTTATTTGAGGAATAAGAATTTAAAATTAATAAACTAGTTGTTTCTTGATGGCTGGATATTATAAATCAATAAGTAAAATTTATTACGACCCGCTTAGAGGCGCCAGTCCTCGGTGGCTAGGTCCAACAAACACAATACAAATTTAAATACAACAAAACAAAACAAATGATATGAGGATGTGGCATAAGGGCAGCCAAGGCGAAAAATAAAATAAAAATTTATTTTTTGCCTTGGCTGCCCTTATGCAACATCCTCATAAAATTAATAAATAATAATAATACAAAAAGATAACATTACAAAATAAATAAAATATACCGGTACATAATATTGCTAGATTAATAAAATGGTCTAGGACTTTTTTTAAACAAAGATAAACATACATGTAGATAAATACGAGTATACAGTATAACAAATTTTTATAATCGTTGTTTTCTTCCATATTTCTTCCGGTTGATAGAAAAGACATTTCTATTTTCTCAAGGCGATTGTTCATTTCAGCAAACATACTTTCTGTGTCGAGCTTGTCTGCTTACAAAAGATATTAATTGATCTAGAAAAAAAAAAAATAGTTTTAGAGTAAGGAATTACTGTATCCCAGATAGCACAGTACGTCTTATGTACGTACATAAGACGCACACTGCTATCTGGGATATATCATGAGCTGGACCATGAAGCAATGTTTTTTATAATATTCATGGATCAATTCTCTTCTAGATGAAATCTTGATAGACAAAACCTATAACAAAAATTATAAAATTATTATGAAACAATGATTAAGATATTTTTTTGAAAAAAAAGTTAATTAAAAAAAATAAAAAAAAAAATTTGTTAACCCATGAATTTCGTTGGAAGATAGTTCGAGGTGGAACACAAATTGAAAAACAATACTTTCTCTCTATATATATTTCATATATAGGGTAAGAGAAAGTAATACACGACCTTCTCTGCTCAGACGTTGAATGCCCTCTAGGCAGAAGCATGAAAGGGCCTCTTAGGAGACCGGCATCCCTTTTCAAAGGGCATTGACATTTTTGAATACAATAGCTGGGCATACACGGAGAGGTAGAACTGTCGGGTTGGACCGGGGCGGTCCAATCTGTCGGGTCGATCCGCCACGGTTAAAACTTTCGTTATCAATTTGGCTTAAAAAAGTGGAGAGTTTGATCTGTCGGGTTGGACCGGGGCGGACCAATCTGTCGGGTCGATCCGCCACGGTTAAAACCGTCATTATCAATTTCGTTTAAAAAAACGGAGAGTTTGATCTGTCGGGTTGGACCGGGGCGGACCAGTCTGCCGGGCCGGCTAAAACCGGCACGGTTAAAACCGTCATCACTCACAAACGTAAAGGAAAAACCCGCAGATAAACCCGTATAGTTGGCCCGCCACGGGCCAAACCGTACGTGTATGGGCAAAATCTTTGGACCGCGGCAGTTTTAACCGCTGATTTGACCAAATCCGTGGACTTTCGTCTTGACGAAAGTTTTGCCTGCCGACTAGACAGATCAAGTCAAGAAGCCATTGGAATTTCCAAGAAAAATGGAAATAGAAAATTATTTAAAAAAAAAAGTAATTAATCCTTTCTTCTCCTTTAAATAAAATCTTTAATTATCTGATTCTGAAGCTGCCAAAATAGGATTTAAGGTTCCCTGAGTCCATTTAAGTAGTTTTTGGAATGATGTCTGTGTGTCTGTGTGTATGTCTGTGGTATTTTGCACACATAAACTAGATGTAAAGGTCAAGAACTGAAAAGCTTTTGGTAAACATCGGACCATTAGGGGGCGCTTTAGAAAGAGGGCCAATATTTTTTTCTTACATAACCTATAATTTTTTTTGTATATTCAGAAACTAGACTTTCTCCCGAGTAAAATGCTAGGTCTATATAATATTTGTATCCTAATTTGCCATGACCTTAAATGATATTTAAAAAAAATAATAATAATAAATTTGTTTTTGTGAATGGTGATTAACTAAAATATTTTAGAACATATTAATAGCTTAATTAATTAATAGGGGGAGGGATAACTTATTTTCTTTAAAAATAAATTTGTAAAAAAATTTTTGAAGTAACATGTCCTCCCCTAACCCCCTCCAAAAATCGCGACTTAAAGAGATGGTCCGGGGCGGTCAAAACTGTCGCTTGTCCACTAACGAAAAGATCAGACCGTGAGTTCGGACCGCAGTCCAATCTGTTAGATTGATGCGTGGCAGTCAAAACTGTCGCTTGCTCACTAACGAAAAGATCAGTCGGTGAGTTTGGACCGCAGTCCAATCTGTTAGATTGATACGTGGCGGTCAAAACTGGCGCGTGCTCGCCCACTAACGAAAAGATCGGATCGTGAGTTTGGACCGCGGTCAAATCTGTTAGATTGATCCGTGGCGGTCAAAACTGGCGCGTGCTCGCCCACTAACGCAAAGATAAATCCGTGCGTTTGGACCGGCACGGTCAAAACCGACGGTTCTACCTCTCCGTGTATGCCCAGCTATTGACGCCGGCTGGGTTTTTCCATTTTTTTATATTTTATTTTTTTACATTTCAGCCACCTTTTTGTCAATTCTAACCACTGCCCGCATTCCATTCGTCTAAATTTTAATAGCATTTTAATTAGGCGATTTTCTAATATGTTATTACAATCATCATGTAAATTGTGATAAGATTGTATTTCTTTTTGGTATATCAAATGAGCTCTTTTATAAACACGCCTTTTATATGCAATTTTATTACAAATTCTTTCTAAACCGTATTTAATTAGCCCTGCAACAAAAGTTTATTCAAATTTTTACACAAATATTTAATATATAAGAAATAGGACAGTTTTTCAAAAAAATTCTAAATTATAATTTCTTTCCCAAATACCGGGCCAAATATTGGGGGAAGATTTCAACCACGCGGTAAGCCCCTTTTCTGCAGATTAGACAATCAAACAAGTATATGCAAATAAATGTTCCAATACCCAGAAAAATTGAAAGATTTTGGAAGATTAAATAAAAAGACAAACTTGTTTTCGGTCCTGATTTTATTTCATCTTCTATCTGTATAATAAAGATTACGGGCTTTCTCCACATTGTCTTTAAAGATTTTATTTTTATAATAAATAATATAAATAATAAATTTAGTTGAGGTGTATAGCTGATATGATTTATTTGAGGTTCAGGAATTCTCTAATGAGCAACGCAGCTAGTTTTTTCTTTTAATTTTTATTATTAAATATAAAGTGCCAGGGCCAACGTTTCGGTCGCATATAGGACCATCATCAGGGCCAAGCCATTAGCTGGGCATACACGGAGAGGTAGAACTGTCGGGTTGGACCGGGGCGGTCCAATCTGTCGGGTCGATCCGCCACGGTTAAAACTTTCGTTGTCAATTTGGCTTAAAAAAGTGGAGAGTTTGATCTGTCGGGTTGGACCGGGGCGGACCAATCTGTCGGGTCGATCCGCCACGGTTAAAACCGTCATTATCAATTTCGTTTAAAAAAACGGAGAGTTTGATCTGTCGGGTTGGACCGGGGCGGACCAGTCTGCCGGGCCGGCTAAAACCGGCACGGTTAAAACCGCCACGGTTAAAACCGTCATCACTCACAAACGTAAAGGAAAAACCCGCAGATAAACCCGTATAGTTGGCCCGCCACGGGCCAAACCGTACGTGTATGGGCAAAATCTTTGGACCGCGGCAGTTTTAACCGCTGATTTGACCAAATCCGTGGACTTTCGTCTTGACGAAAGTTTTGCCTGCCGACTAGACAGATCAAGTCAAGAATCCATTGGAATTTCCAAGAAAAATGGAAATAGAAAATTATTTAAAAAAAAAAGTAATTAATCCTTTCTTCTCCTTTAAATAAAATCTTTAATTATCTGATTCTGAAGCTGCCAAAATAGGATTTAAGGTTCCCTGAGTCTATTTAAGTAGTTTTTGGAATGATGTCTGTGTGTATGTCTGTGGTATTTTGCACACATAAACTAGATGTAAAGGTCAAGAACTGAAAAGCTTTTGGTAAACATCGGACCATTAAGGGGCGCTTTAGAAAGAGGGCCAATATTTTTTTCTTACATAACCTATAATTTTTTTTGTATATTCAGAAACTAGACTTTCTCCCGAGTAAAATGCTAGGTCTATATAATATTTGTATCCTAATTTGCCATGACCTTAAACGATATTTAAAAAAAATAATAATAATAAATTTGTTTTTGTGAATGGTGATTAACTAAAATATTTTAGAACATATTAATAGCTTAATTAATTAATAGGGGGAGGGATAACTTATTTTCTTTAAAAATAAATTTGCAAAAAAATTTTTGAAGTAACATGTCCTCCCCTACCCCCTCCAAAAATCGCGACTTAAAGAGATGGTCCGGGGCGGTCAAAACTGTCGCTTGTCCACTAACGAAAAGATCAGTCCGTGAGTTTGGACCGCAGTCCAATCTGTTAGATTGATGCGTAGCGGTCAAAACTGGCGCGTGCTCGCCCACTAACGAAAAGATCGGATCGTGAGTTTGGACCGCAGTCCAATCTGTTAGATTGATGCGTGGCGGTCAAAACTGGCGCGTGCTCGCCCACTAACGTAAAGATAAATCCGTGCGTTTGGACCGGCACGGCCAAAACCGACGGTTCTACCTCTCCGTGTATGCCCAGCTATTGTCAATGTATTATTCCTCATGGTCATATTGGTCAAAGAAATTATTAACAATGCAATAGACTCAATGACCAAATTATTAGGACCAGTGTGTTATTATGGACTGAGAGCGAGTAAATAATAAAAAATAAAACCAAACTTACCTTTTAATATAGAAATCCTAAAAAAACAATTATTTGTTCATTTCAATGTTAGGGCTGGACGGTAAACCGGTTTACCGGTAAAAACCGGTAAAAATTTTTTACCGAAAACGCGGTAACGAACCTCTAATTCGGTAAAAACCGGTTTTTCTCGAAAGTCGGTAAAAACCGGTTTTTCTCGAAAGTCGGTAAAAACCGGTTTTTCTCGAAACTCGGTAAAAACCGGTTTTTCTCGAAACTCGGTAAAAACCGGTTTTTACCGTTAGTCGGTTTTTCTCGAACTCGATAAAAATCTGCTTTTCTCGAAACACGGTAAAATCCGTATTTTCTTTATTTTATCGAATTGATTTCAAGCTTATATTCAGTTTTAGGAAGTGTAATTTAAGATTCTTTTTATTTTTTTTTTTTTATTGAATTATAATAGAAAAAAAAATCTTAAGTGTCTTCATACAAGAAAATTTGTTTAACTTTCTCTTATTTCGTATGGGAATATTCAGGTAGACTGATCAACTCAAATTGATCCCGGGCGCCCCTATTTTTGAGATTGGAATAACTTGGACCCCACTAGTGCAAATTTGATCAAAATTGGAATTTAAGCTCAGAGTAGAATCTAAAAGAGTATGATCAACTCAAAATGACCCCGGACCCCCCTAATTTTGAGATTTGAATAACTTGGCCCCCACTGGTGCAAATTTGATGATAATTGGAATTTAAGCTCAGGGTAGAATCTAAAAGACTATGATTAACTCAAATTGATCTCGGACGCCCCCCCCCACCCCAATTTTTGAGATTTGAATAACTTGGCCCCCACTAGTGCAAATTTGATGAAAATTGGAATTTAAGCTCAGGGTAGAATCTAAAAGACTATGATCAAATGAAAATGATGAGCCCCTACATTTCAAATTTCATCGAATTTTGTCTATTGGGGCGAATTCAAAACTCAAACATTGTGGAAGAGGGGGGGGGGTCGGGGATCATTTTTAGTTCATCATAGTCTTATTCTGAGGTTAAATTCCAATTTTCATTAATTTGCACCCGAGGGTCCAATTTTTTCATTGATTAAAGAAAAAAGAGAGAAACGAATATAATAAAAATAATAAAATTAATTATAGGCTCATAATAAATTTAATATTTGTAATTTTTTCAAGCCTAAGTAGATTAATTAAATTGAAAATTTTTTTCTGATTTCAATGATATATAGATATGATAGGCTATTTTTATTTTATCTAAATAGGCTATATTTAATTAAAATTAAATTTGTATATCAATAGGTAAATATTAATATTTATCTTTTTATTTTTTTTAGCAGAAAAAAAAAACAAAGTTTATAAAATGTAGGCTTATAATAAATTTTATTGCGCGCCGCTGAATGTCGGAGAGAGAGGGAGAGAGACAAAGAGAAGAAACGAAATGGTGTTAGCCCTCCCTCCCTTCCACTCTCCCCTCACTTGAAGCATGTTTGTCTAAAATTTTTTTATTAAATACATACGTATTTAAAAAAGTTTTAATAATTATATACCTACTTATTTCATAAATCCCTTATTTTGAAAGGATTTTTGGTATATACTGGTATTCAAAAATATTCTCCCTGAGTTCATATAATGTGAGTGTACCAGGTGTTCCGGGTTCGTTTCCCATTTAAAGCGAGAAAAAGGTATTTCAAATGAATTGGCGACCAAGCATTTTAAGAAAACGAGAAAAATTCGATAAAAACAGCCCTACGGTAAAAAAATGACTTTTAGTTTTATCGGCCTGCGGTAAAAACAGATTTTTCTCGAACCTCGGTAAAAATCTGCTTTTCTCGAGACACGGTAAAAACCGGTTTTTCTCGAACCTCGGTAAAAATCTGCTTTTCTCGAGACACGGTAAAAACCGGTTTTTCTCGAAACTCGGTAAAAATAAGCTTTTCTCGAAACTCAGTAAAAATCTGCTTTTCTCGAGACACGGTAAAACCCGTAATTTCTCTATTTTATCGAAAGATTTCAAGTTTTAGCTTTAAGAAGTGTAATTTAAATTTTTTTTTTTTTTTTTTAATTGATAATGAAAAAGAGAAAGTAAAAGAAATCTGAAGTGACTTTATACAAGATTTGTTTTACTTTCTCTTATTTCGTATGGGAATATTTAGATAGACTGATCAACTCAAATTGATCCCGGACGCCCCTATTACACTAGTGCAAATTTGATCAAAATTGGAATTTAAGCTCAGGGTAGAATCTAAAAGAGTATGATCAACTCAAAATGACCCCGGACCCCCCCCTAATTTTGAGATTTGAATAACTTGGCCCCCACTAGTGCAAATTTGATCAAAATTGGAATTTAAGCTCAGGGTAGAATCTAAAAGACTATGATCAACTCAAAATGACCCCGGACCCCCCTAATTTTGAGATTTGAATAACTTGGCCCCCACTAGTGCAAATTTGATCAAAATTGGAATTTAAGCTCAGGGTAGAATCTAAAAGACTATGATCAACTCAAAATGATGCAGCCCCTCCAATTAAAATTTCATCGAATTTTGTCTATTGGGGGCGAATTTATTCAAAACTAAAAAATACAGTAGGGGGGTCGGGGATCATTTTTAGTTCATCATAGTCTTACTCTGAGGTTAAATTCCAATTTTCATCAAATTTGCACCCGAGGGGTCCAATTTTTTCAAAACTCATATATAAGGAGAGAAGGG
Organism: Euborellia annulipes; assembly: GCA_023213315.1. Classification (NCBI taxonomy): domain Eukaryota; kingdom Metazoa; phylum Arthropoda; class Insecta; order Dermaptera; family Anisolabididae; genus Euborellia; species Euborellia annulipes. Next base: position 180,824 of record JAKCPI010014626.1, on the reverse strand, counting down.
TTGGGCTTTGCAAAAATTGGACGGGGCAAAAATTATTTTTCTTAATCGATTAAAGAAAAAAGAGAGAAACGAATATAATAAAAAAAATAATAAAATTAATTAAAATAATAAATTTAATATCTGTAATTTTTTCAGGTCTACTTAGATTAATTAAATTGGAAATTTTTTTCTGATTTTATTGATATATAGATCATGATAGGCTATTTTTTATTTTATCTAAATAGACTATAATTAATTAAAATTAAATTTTTATATCAATAGGTAAAAATTAGGGTCCGACCGAAACAAGATTTTCAGCCGAAACCGAAACCGAAACCGAATATTCGGCCTCAACCTTAGTTTCGGCCGAAACCGTAACCGAAACCGAAACTTGTATTTCCTATAAAAATTTTTTTTCATTTTACCTTTTTTTTTTTTGAATTTTTTTTTCCCTCCCGTGAAAATCATTTTACCTTTTTTTTAGGGAGACTAAATTTTTTTTGTCCCTCAAGTGCAAATTATTTGACCTTTTTACTTTCTCTTACCTATGTATATATGTAATATATATATAGAGAGAAAGTATTGGATTCATGTCAAAAATTCGATGTCGAGATTTTGATGGATCTTCACGTTTTGAGGACCCCTGAATCCAAAAAAGTGGTTTTCGCGACATGGTCTGTCTGTCTCTGTGTGTGTGGGTGGGTGGGTGGGTGGGTGTGTGTTCAATTTTAAGCATGAAGGAATTGAGCTACGAGGTTGAAATTTTATATTTAAGTTAAACTCCCCCCCGGGACCGGAAAAATAAGCTTTTAATCAAAATCGGCCAAAGAGTACTAGTACTTTACAGATGTACTTTTTCAGTTTTTTTCGATTTTCTTAAAATTTGCTCCAACGATTTTTTTAAAAATTCAAAAATCAATTATTTTTTAGATGCTCTTTCAAATGTATATTCTCATTTTGCAATTGAAATCTTCTGAAGACCACTTTACTCTTGTATTTCATAGGGAAGATAGGAAAAATGGTTGCCATGGTAACAAAATATAAATATTTTCCCATACTTATAAATTTTACATCTGAATTCATATGTTCCGTACTGTCGGGAACTAAATACATGTCGACACAAAAAATTTGGTGTGACAAGCACAGTACACAACTTTCGATTACCGAAGGTAAGAGAAAGTTGTGTGCTGTGCGCCAGTTGGAGCAAATTTTAAGAAAATCGAAAAAAACTGAAAAAGTACATCAGTAAAGTACTAGTACTCTTTGGCCGATTTTGATTAAAAGCTTATTTTTCCGGTCCCGGGAGGAGTTTAACTTAAATATAAAATTTCAACCTCATAGCTCAATTCCTTCATGCTTAAAATTGAACACACACACACACACACACACACACACACACACACAGACAGACAGACCATGTCTGTCATCCATCAAAATCTCGACATCGAATTTTTGACATGAATCCAATACTTTCTCTCTATATATATATTACATATATACATAGGTAAGAGAAAGTAAAAAGGTCAAATAATTTTTTTTTTTTTTTTGCATGCAAGTCTCATCCCATTTTTTCAGACTCTGGTTTCGGCCGGCCGAAAGGTTCGGCCACTTTTTGGCCGAAACCGAAACTACGGCCGAAACCATGATTTTTGGCCGAAACTGGCCGAAACCGTAACCGAAACCGAATATTCGGTCGGTTCCTAGTAAAAATCTATCTTTTTATTTTTTTTAGCAGAAAAAAAAAAAAGTTTATAAAATGTAGGCTTATAATAAATTTTATTGCACGCCGCTGAGTCTCGTAGAGAGAGAGAGAGAGAGACAAAGAGAAGAGAGGGACCCCCTCCCTTAGCCTCTCCCTTTCACTCTTGCGTCTCTTCAAATATGTTTGTCTAAAATTTTTTTATTAAATACGTACGTATTTAAAAAAGTTTTAATAATTATACTTATTTCATAAATCCCTTATTTTGAAAGGATTTTTGGAATATATTCAAAAATATTCTCCCTGGGGTTCATATCTTGTAGGTGTACCTGAAGTCCCGAGGTCGCTTCCATTACAAGCGAGCAAAATGTATTTCAATTGAATTGGCTACCAAGCATTTTAAATTAATTAATTATTACTGATGGGGTCTAAATGGCTTTAGATGCGAAAAAGACCTTAAAGAAAATATAAAAATTACACTTGGAAATGCTACTGTATATATGTGAAGTGTATAATTTTATTAAAGTGATGAAAATTCAAGTAAAAATATGGAAAACGAGAAAAATTCGATAAAAACAGCCCTACGGTAAAAAAACGACTCGGTTTTTACCGTAAGATCGGTAAAAACCGGTTTTTCTCGAAAGTCGGTAAAAACCGGTTTTTCTCGAAAGTCGGTAAAAACCGGTTTTTCTCGAAACTCTGTAAAAACCGACTTACGGTAAAAACCGGTTTTTACCGACTTTCGAGAAAAACCGGTTTTTTTTTCATTATCGAGGTCGGTAATGAAAATCCATTACCGTCCAGCCCTATTCAATGTTCATAAAAAAAATCAAACAAAATATTTATTTATATTATTAATTCAAAGTTCTGTATTTAATTTTTTAACAAAAATTTAAAAATTTGATAAATTTTATTTTATTAGGATTCTAACATAACTCAACATTTATTTTGGTAAATAAAATTGATAAAAAAATTTTTTTTGAAAAAAATTCCAAGTTTACGTCCGGAATAGGTCCTGCATGGGACCTACACTTGTATTTTTTTTTAAATATATTTTCATTATATTTAAAATCGCTTGAGAGATCGAATAAAATAATTTGAAAATAAAAAAAATAACTTTTTTGACAAAAATTTTTAAATATAGTCTATCTCTAAACCGTATGAGGAACTGAAAAAAATACTTTGAATACAAAAATATTTTTTTGGAAAAAAATTCTAAGTGTATGTCCGATAGAGATCCGGGCGGGACATCTTATGTACGTACATGTTGTGTACTTTACGTACCATTTAGGTCCCGTACGTCTTGGACCTAAACGGGACCTAAACGGTACTTACATAAGACGATAGGGTATTGCTGATAACTAAAAAAGATGAAATTCTATGTAAAGTTAAAGAATTTATTCAAAATGGTTGGCCAAATTTTAAAAAAATTTTTAATCCGTATTTAAAGGCATTTCATAAAATAAAAGATGATTTATATGAAAAAGATAATTTAATTTTTAATGGAAATAAAATTGTAATTCCTGAAGTTTTAAAACAAGACATGTTAAGTCAATTACATAAATCTCATTTTGGAATAGAGAAAACTAAAAGTAGAGCTAGACAACTATTTTATTGGATTGGCATAAACGATATTGAAGATTTCATTTAAAAATGTAAAATTTGTCAAAAATATGGAAATGCAATGGCTAAAGAGCCGCTCATTAACCACTCTATTCCTTCTTTACCGTTCCAAAAAGTAAGTATAGATATTCTTGAATTTTGTAATTCTTCATATTTAGTTTTAGTAGATTATTATAGCAAATGGTTGGAACTGTTACAACTTCAAAATAAAACAGCAAATCACATTATTGTAAAATTAAAATCGATTTTTTCGAGATTTGGGATACCAGGCGAGATTGTATCTGATAATGTACCTTTTAACTCAAAAGAGTTTAAAGACTTTATTGATAAATATGATATAAAGCAGACATTGACTAGTCCTAGGTATGCTCAAGCTAACGGACAGGTGGAAAAAGCTGTAGGCATAGCTAAAAAGATGCTATATAAAGCAAAAGAGTCTAATGGTGACATTTATGATTTTTTGTTAGATTATAGATCAACACCATTAATTGGTTTGAAGTTTTCTCCTTCAGAATTACTTCAAAGTAGAATGCTAAGAGCATCTCTACCAGTTATTTCAATTAGTTTAACACCAAATATTGTAAATGTAAAAGAAAAATTTAAAAATAGACAAGAAAAAATTAAAAAATATTATGATAAGATTTCTAAAGAAAGAGAAGAGTATAAAGTAGGCCAAAATGTCTGGTTTAAAAAAGCAAAAGATTCTGTGTGGGAACAAGGGAAAATTATATCAAAATATAATACTCCTCGTTCTTATGTGATAAAGAATGTTGGAAATGAAAAACATTATAGGAGAAATTCCAAATTTATTAAAAAATGTTATACAGATGATTTTGTTAAAAGTAATGTAATGGATGATGATAATGAGATTTTGGCCAGTGATAAAAATGGAAAAGATGAATGTAAAAAAGGAGATTCGTCATTGGAGAGTGAAGTGAGGCTTCAAAGGCCTAAAAGGCAGACTACCATGCTTATGAAATTTAATGATTATGTTTGTTACTAAATTTAAGTTGTGTTAATGTAAATAATGTTTTTTTTTTTTTTGTAAAATTTAATTAAGCTGTGAAAGAGAAGGATGTGTCATATTTGTATCAGGGGCGTATATAGAAATTTTTTTCGGGGGGGGGGGGGGGGGCCCGAACTCAAAAATTTTTCTGCAGAAATTTTTTTTTTAGGAAACTAAATTTTTTTTTACACGAAATTTTTTGCGGAACATTTTTTCTTTTGCGGAACCAAAGTTTTCCATCCTGCGGAAAAATTTGTTGCGCTGATGTCTATATATCCCTATATATATATATGTGTTTGGGAAATTTCGGGGGGGGGGGGCCCGGGCCCCCTCGCCCCCCCCCCCCTTATATACGCCCCTGATTTGTATTGTAACTTAAAAGATTCCGCCAGGAACACGACGGCCATCTGGTGGCATAAAATGTAAACAGCAGACCTTGTTCATGTTGAGAAGATTAAACAACTAGAATTTAATAACACGTGTTTTCTTTAAGACAAATCCCTTGCTAATAATAATTAAAAATAGAAAATGAAACAGTGTTAAACAATAAAACGTATAGAAATTAAAATTGTGTGTTTTGACCCCGTTCTATATGTAGGACGCTCGAAAAACCCGCCTAATTAATTATTCTTAAGTCAAAAAAAATTTTTTTTACTTAAGGTGCACGTCTCGGGGTGCTAATTTTGGGAGTTTCCAGCGGCCACAATTTTGAAGCTATCGACCTCAAATTTTTTTTTAATTAAAGCTATTTAAATTATCTACAACTTATAGAAGCCCTTTTTTTGATTTTCGAAAAAAAAAATTTTTTTTTAGATTAATCGCATTAAATAAAAGATATTTTATAAAAAAGGAGCTCTATAAGTTGTAGATAATTAAATTAGTAATCATTGTGTTAAAGAATAATTAATTTTTTGCCTTTAATTAATTAGCTGGAAGCTCTAGAATGAAATGGAATAAGTCCCTTATATTCCTATGGGGAACACTAACGCCATCTCTTGCCGCCTCGAGTCAATCGTGTTTTAACGGTTTTTCGAGACGCGCACCTTAAAGGCTTATTTAATGAATATAGCTAATGAATTAAAATGAAATTTTTGAAATTTAAAATTTAAAAGAAAAAAATTTCTTCGGTTTATCTGGGATAATGCAATGTTTCGGGTATGAGTTCGTCAATGCCACCTTCCTGAAATCTTCTATATTTTTACTAATAAATTGCATATCACATAGAGTGTAAATGGGCCTTAATTTAAGGTGTTGAGTAGGAACCTACCGAATATTCGGTTTCGGTTACGGTTTCGGCCAAAAATCCTGGTTTCGGCCTTAGTTTCGGTTTCGGCCAAAAAGTAGCCCAAACTTTCGGCCGGCCGAAACCTCAGTCTGAAGAGATGGGATGAGACTCGCATGCAAAAAAAAAAAAAGGGCAAATGATTTGCACTTGAGGGAGAAAAAATTTAGTCTCCCTAAAAAAAAGTTAAAATGATTTTCACGGGAGGGGAAAAAAATTTTCCGCAGGGAGGGAAAAATTTCAAAAAAAAAAAAAGGTAAAATGATATCAATTTTTTATAGGAAATACAAATTTAGGTTTCGGTTACGGTTTCGGCCGAAACTAAGATTGAGGTCAAATATTCGGTTTCGGTTGAAAATCTTGTTTCGGTCGGACCCTAGTGTTGAGTTTATATAAGAATGGTGTATCAGAGCATAGGCGTAGCCACGGGGGGGGATTTGGGGGTTCAAACCCCCCCATTGGACCCAAGCCATGACTAGATATTTAAGCTCTATAATACAAAATACTTTTTCTCTCTATATATTTCATTTATAGGGTAAGAGAAAGTAAAATATAATAATTTTCTCTACCTTAAGGTTGTTCGGACATTAAAGCACTTTGGTAGATTAAAAGCTAATTTTTTAATATGTTATTAATCACTATCAAATACGTATAAAATAAAATTTTGAAGCAGATCTGACACAGGGTTATCGTGTAATTAATTTTTAAAAAATTGAAATTTAACATGTAGCCTATGGGGAATAACGACGAAACGCACACATATCGAATTATATAGGCATCTGTGCAAATGATACAAAAACAAAAAAACTTACATTTTATTAATTCACTTCCGAGGAATACGTTAAAAATAAAACCAAAAGTTTCTGCCGACCGCTTTTAAAGATATTTTAACAAGAAAGTCAAAAAAATTCTCCAAAATGACAGTCGCTAATATTTAAAAATAATGAATTCTCGAGAGTCAGACCAGCCTGGCAACGTCGCATAGCATAAGTGTCTTATCTCTATGTCAGATACATTTTTTTTTTCAATTTTACGATATTTTTTCTCGCAAATCGTCCATTGTGTTTAAACTGATTTGCATTAAACATTGTAATATATTAAATAAAATAAAATTTAAGGCGTTTAAGATTTAAAATAGATAGTTGATGAATGCAATGTTGCCAGTTCTATATTACGTGAAATACTGCTCAAATCAAAAGTCATTCATTTATTATTTTTGGTAATTAAATTATTAACTTAATCCAATTATAAACTATGATAGGTCACGACTAAATTATAATAAGGAATTTTGGCATTCAAATTTTTAATTTTATTTAAAAAAAAATTTAGATTCTATTATGACTTACGATGTACTATCCGAACAACCTTAAAAAAAAAAAAAAAATTAAATAAAACGCAAAAAATTCTAGAAAATTCAGAATTTTTCAATAGAAAAGAAATGATTTTTGTTATGCTTTATAAAAAATTAAAGCCGCTTAAAATTGATTAAATCTCGCAAATGAAAAATAATAAAAATTATTATATAAATAAATTTATTATTTATTTTTTCAAAAGAGATCTGAGATGGCTCTGGTCAAGAGAAACAGAGTGACACCGGTATTTTAGGCTCATAGACATAAATTTAAGAGAGTTGCATTTTTTATTGTCTGATACGAGGTGATTGAAAAATTGCGGCACTTAATTAAGAAAGGGCGGGCCCGAGCCACCTCGAGGGGGGTCCAGGGGGGCGAAGCGAAGGTGGGGTAAGTGGATAGTCATATATTTCATTAGACGCCCTATACTGCCCTATTAGTCGGGGGGGGGGGGAGAAATAATCCTAAACCCCCCCCATCGAAAATTTCTGGCTACGCCTATGTATCAGAGTTATAATTTACAAATCTGCCACTGTCCGACGATTTCCTAAAAATGTCAAATGACAGAGAGCCATCCAAATTTTTAATTATTAAAATATTAATTAAGAAATGATATTTTGTTATTTAATTCGGTCTCAAAAGTAAATCTTATATCTGGATGGAAACTGTTAAATTTATCTAAGATGGTGTTAATATTAGATTTAGACACTATTGCCAAGGAATCATCTACATATTGTAGATAAATTAACAAATTGAGCGGCTCAACAATAGTATAATAGAATTTTCGAATGACAGCCGCTATCGGACTCAATGATCCACCCATAGGCAGTCCTTTAAATTGTAGCATGATCTTCCCATTTAAAGAAAAATAATTCGAAAACAAGCAAAAGTTTAGGCCTGTTTTAAACCTATCTAAGTCAAAATTAGTGTATATCATTTCTTGATATTTTAATAATTAAAAATTTGGATGGCTCTCTGTCATTTGACATTTTTAGGAAATTGTCGGACAGTGGCAGGTTTGTAAATTATAACTCTGATACACCATTCTTATATAAACTCAACTCCTTAAATTACTTTTTAAGGGGCATTTACACACTATGTGATATGCAATTTATTAGTAAAAATATAGAAGATTTCAGGAAGGTGGCATTGACGAACTCATACCCGAAACATTGCATTAATTATGCAATAAAAAAATTTGAACAAAAGTTCAGAACGGTGAAAAATAATAATCCAACTACACCCTCTATCAAAAATATATTATATTTTTCACCAAGCCACATTCCTGACAAGGGCGGATGCAAGGGGGGGGTAAAGGGGGTAAATATCCCCCTGGATCCGCTCTTGATTCCTGGTATCTCAGAAAAGATTCAAAAGATTTTTATGGTTTGCAGACTGCCCTTAAGTCCCAAGAAAGTTTATCTTTCCTGTATAATAATAAGGACGAAATTAGTTTGGAGAGAAAGTTGTGTAGGTTTTCCGTGAAACATATTTATAAGTAAAAATTATTTAGAATATGTAAGGTTTCACTAAGTTGTAAATGAAAGAAATATTGAATTTCTAACTCGATATATTTCGGGCTATTAACCCCTCCCCCCTCCCAACCCTTCCTCCCAACCCTTCCTCCCTCCCCTCCCAATCCCTCCTCCCTCCCCTCCCCCACTCCTATCTAAGCCTCCTGCCTAAGGCTGGTAGCATCTACTCTCTTTTATTCATTAAGTCACATGTACTCCTGAAGATGGGTTAATAGCCCGAAATATATCCAGTTAGAAATTCAATATTTCTTTCATTTACAAATTAGTGAAACCTCATATATTCTAAATAATTTTTACTTAAGGACAAAATTCCACCGAATAGGCGTTCTAATATATTTGATTAAATGCTTAGTGTCCATCTCCTTGGAGCGTATACGTTGGTCAATCTTCTAGGAGGGTCTATGACAGGATGGGTGATCCAGGGCCGGATCTAGGGGGGGGGGGGGGGGCAGTGGGTGCATGTGCCCCGGGCGGCAGATATCAGGAGGCGACAATTAAAGAAAGATTTACTAAAAAAAAAGGTGAAATGATATGAATTTTATATTGAAAATTTTAAGGAGGAGGCGGTAAATTAAATTTTGCCCCCCCCCCCCTAAAAAATCTCCTAGTTCCGGCCCTGGGGGTGATCACAGACGAGACATTAAAAATAAAAAAAACTTCCACAGCCCTTTGCTCTCATGCTACGATGACAAATCATTCTTTTGATCTTGATAATGCCATGTCTTAATTCAAGTAGATAATACTACAAAGAGGCTGTTTGCAGAAAAATGTTTCATTAAAGCAATGGGAAGCAGGGCGTCGGATTGAGTAGTTTCTATCTCTCTTTCTTGAATGACAATGACGCTTTGCTGTCAATTAGGTGTGTATGAAAAAAGATAGTAAAAATCATTTATATATTAGTTCATTATTGTGATTTTAAAAAATTTATATAGAATGATTTTTTCGTAAATTAGTGTAATATTTTTTCTCTTTTTCTTTCTTTTTAACCTTTTGACGTATTATGGGATTTACTTGTCTGTTGCCTTCTCAAATATGTTAAATTGAATAAGTAAATATTTATTATCGGCTTCTCACCTCAGCCACTGACCTAAAAGAGGTCATTAAAATGATAAACCATCTCAGGAATAATATATATTTGTAAATTAATAAACATTTTATCAAAGCATTCTGTTACTTAAGCGAATACACACGTATTGAATGACTGGAAGCATACAAATTGTAATTATTTATATACCACATAATGTATATAAAAAAATATTTAATATAACAACTCTATACACTTATACTGTAAGAATTTTTGTATATCATATATAAAATATTTTATTTGTATTTTTGATTAACAATTTTAATATTAATAAAATGTATGACTTTCCAGCTCTAATTGACTGATGATGGCATTAGCAGAATAAAGCCGAAATGTCTCAACACTTGAGAGTTTTTATTTAATATAGAGGCTCACTTATTGGCTGCCAACTCCCTTGGTCCTCTATCAACTATATCTACAGCCACCTCAATCATATCTACAATGTGATTTATATTAAAAGTTTCTTATAACGAATTATTATATCAATGTTGATCATTTCAAAAATTTATAAAATAGATTTATGTTATTTATTTAATTTTTATTTTGTTTGCATTGTAGACAGTAGCGTATCCAGGTGGGGCGAAGGGGGGTTTGCCCCCCCCCCCCTCACCCGTCCCAGGAGTATCAAGCTTTTGGCTCCCCTCGATACCGACATAGGCGCTCTAGAGCATCAGACTTTCCGGTTTTTTACCTAAAATATCCTGCTTTTGGAACGAAGTTCTTTAACGCGGCTTACGCAGAGTGAAATAGGAGAAAATGTAACGTAACAAAAATGAGTTACTAACAAAAATGCGTTCCCAGTGCCCGAGCGACGGCGGAGCTTGAAGGGCCCGGGCCCCTTTAGGAAAAATTTCCAAAAAATGATTTTTTTATTGAAATTTTTAAATTTGAGCCTAAAGGGCCCGGGCCCCTTAGGAAAAAAATTTTCAAAAAATGATTTTTTTTTTAATTTAAATTTTAACCATGAAAATTTTTTATTAGAATTTTAAGGTTGGAGCGCAAAGGGCCCGGGGATATAGCCCCCCTGCCCCCCCCCCCTGTCTGCGACCCTGATTATAGCAATAATTTCTAAATCTTTGATAACTAAGTCACTACTTTCTAAGCTCCTTATTGTATTATTAAAATTATTAATAAGTTTTGTTGTAAAATGAATTGATTAACACCGAAACAAATATAAATAGTTCACAATATCTATGTCAATTATAGGACGGTCTACAGAAATCCAACACAATCATATTGGTGAGGCACACTTGTGTGTGGTGACTAGATCATTGAATAATTTGGGCGGTTTAAAGAAAAGTTCTATTTTCTTGTACTGTTCTAAAGCTCACACATTCTATTAATTGGGTATCTTTTAAAAATGTATTGTCTGGATATGGGAGATAATCAGTGGCTTAGTGAGCTTAACTCGCTCCCGGGGCACAATACGTTTTTAGCCCCCCGCGCCCCCCATTCGAAAACCATATAATATTGTATATGTAAAATATACAAAATTATTATATTACACTGGCAGTAAATTTAAAATACATTTTCCAGAAATCAATTATAATAGAAATAAAAATTATCCAGCAATTTTTTTATTTTGCGGACCATTTGGCGCCCCTTTGTGAGTAGCGCCCGGGGCATGATGACCTCCCTTGCCCCCCCCCCCCTCGCTACGCCACTGGAGATAATATAGATTACAGATACGGGTGGCCCCTGAAGGGGCGAAAGTTGGGAACTATCATCGACAATCCGCCGCAAAGCCTCGAAATATGGAGAATATGTATGTGCTTTCACCCCAGGCCATGTTCCTCCACGAGAGCAAGCTAATCGAAAGAAACGTCAGCAGGATAATGTCGATACGTTTAATAGAGATATTTAAAAAATCTTTTAGCGACTTTCAATTTTATTGACATGCACCTGATATATGTATTAAACTCTAGACAAGGGCTTAATAGTTAAGTTTAAACAAGTACTGTCACTTTCGATGCTGATGCCTTTAAGGAGATGGGAGGAGGGGTGACAAAGGAAAGAGTGAGGCATCAGCTAAGCGTCGCGACGCTTAGCTGGATAATGTTGATACGTTTAATAGAGATATTTAGAAAATCTTAACTTAACAGCTAAGCGTCGCGACTCTTAGCTGATGCGTCGACGCTTGGCGCGACTCGTCGCAGGAAGATTTCTTAGTATTAATGATTTTCAGAACTCATATTTTAATAGATGATAATAATTCTCTCTAGGGCCCATTAATCTTTGCTTTTATTTTGATGGATAAGAATAATGCCTAGCTTATTCAAAATCTCCGTATATAATACGGGTGTATCTAACTTAAATTAAAACTTTTTCTTATTTTTCAGTGACAATTAATCGACGGAGAGTATCAAGCGTCTTAGAACCGGAACGTTGGAAACTTACTGGTGTCACTGAAAGTACCTTTTAAAGCCAGTAATTAATAAAACATATTCGACAATAACAAATTTAAATATTCAACAAGGACAACGGGTTAGTGATTGTCAAAATGGGGAGGAAGAAGATGAATCTGCTGTTTCCTCTCAACGGTTGAGCGTAATTAATAAATTAAAACCAGATGATTCTCCTATAGATGTTGGCACAAGTCCATCACCTGCACCATTTCAATCTCTACAAACAACTTGTTATTTTCACCATCATCCAAATGCAGAAGTTTTACATCCAAGTATTAATAATTTAAGTTTCTCAATGAATAAAGAGTCTTTGAATGTTCCTGGTCGTTCACCTCAACAAAATACAAAAAACATCACTACACCAACAACAATACAGACTAATAATACGTCAAGTACACCCTCTCGAGCGCCCATAACAGGACGTCGTTTAGAGCGTGGAAGTCTTATTCTTGAAGTGGGACCTATAACGAGTAACTCAGTTGGTGGAGGAGGAGGAGGGGGTATTTCTCCTAATAGCGATAAATGGTTGGGTGGTCGCCGACTTGGCCAACCAAGACCTTTAGAGTTGAGCCTAACAAATACTCCGTGGAAGATGTGCAACACCAAAACAATCACAGATGATTTTAGTCTGCCTAATCTTCCGGGTGGTGAGTATCCTCAATATTAATAGGAGTAGATGGGATATACTTTAAACTAAAGGGATTGAAATGTAAATTGAATGACAGTCACTACCATTATCTATGGTAGTACAGTCTAGGCAGGGCCCGCGACAGACTTGACGGGCCCCGGGGCTAGTTACTAATACGGCCCCCATCCCAAAAAAAAACAAAGTTTTTTTTAGTATATAAAAGGCTACTGTGGTCTTCATGCCAACAATTTTTTACACAGTTTTTGACACAACTTTTGAAATAGTTATACATAGCTTACAATATTTATTTAAATAAAGTAAATTTTTTTAAAATTTCCTAAACAAAGAGTTACAATAATTTATCGAGGCCAGATCCGGACAGAGGATTTCCGGGGGAATCTGGGGGTATGGAAAATTTTTTGAAAATTAGCCATTGAAATCTGCGTTTTTAGCTACCCTGAGTCGTGAAAAAGATCAAAATTGATTTGAGCTTAAAGGGCCTGGGCCCCTTGAGGAAAAAAAAATTTCAAGAAAATGATTTTTTTTAATTGAAATTTTAAGATTTGAGCTTAAAGGGCCCGGGCCCCTGAGCAAAAAAATTTCAAGAAAATGATTTTTTTAATTGAAATTTTAACCATGAAATTTAATTTTTATTAGAATTTTAAGGTGGGAGCGCAATGGGCCCGGGGGAGGGAATATAGCCCCCCCTGCCCCCCTGTCTGCGGTCCTGAGTCTAGGTTCCCAAAGATATATTTCGAGGCTTAATTATGAAAAGATACATAATTCAAAGAAATCGTTCGTTATCCTTTTTAATATAGCTAAATAAATAAACTTAAGCTGAAACCAAGAGTTAATATTGTAGAAATAGTACTGCTGTATTAAATATACCGCGCCGTCATGCCCTCGCGCTCTGCCAGCCATCCGTCGTATCAACACATGACTATTAGGGTGGTCCTTATTTATAGAGGTCGAAATTTTTTTTAATTTTTTTTAAACGCTCTCTCCTCAATTTTTTTCCTTTTATCATAATACTGAAGTGTATCAAATATTTTTCCAATGGATAAAGGTTAACAGGTGCGGCGGCATCGGACTTAAATGTTTAAAGATAGAGAAAAAAATTGAAAAAAAATTAAGTATTAAATAATGTAAATTATATTTATGAATTTGTGTAATTATGCTTCATAATTATCATATGACATCTTTAATAAGGCAATTAAAAAAATAAATTCACTTTTAAATAAAGATTCGTCTAAGAGTAACTTTCTTGCACTCCGGGTAGCTACCGTTTACTGGGATTTCGATATATTGGGAAGAAATTGTTTCTGCTTTTCATCCACAGTTAAGATCCCATTAAAATCTTCGATCTTTTGCCTCTTCTTTCCTATGTGCTATTAACAACAATGAGATTCTGGAGTCTCTTGTGCAAATCCCAAAGATCTGGACCGAGCTTGAGAAAGCGATTCCGATATCCAATTTCTTTAATAAATTACTTTTCTTGGAACAAAGTCTTCTATTGTTTTTAAAATCTTGTTAAAAATTTGATAAATGATAAGAAATGAAAGAGGATGCCCTAATTAATTAAAGAATTCTTAATAAATAAAATAGATATTAAAAATAAAATACATATTGGAGTCGGGAGGAATAAAGCCAGCGTTTAGTCGAACACCTTTACACTTTGATCAAGGCAGACGTTTCGGCATCATAACAGCTGCCATCCTCAGTGCCATTGAATGTTTCTTATGGTCATATACAACAATAAGATAGCTTTGTATAGAAAGCATCAGCCTGAAGCGCTGGGCAAGTATTGTATTAATAATTACAAGTTGATTACTTGCCGAGTGCTTCAGGCTGATGATTTTTTTAAATTTCTTTAAAATTTTTATAAACATTAAATTAATAAATGCCCGGGAGCCGTGGCTCAGTGAGAAGACATTAGCTTCTCGCACCGGAGTCCCGGGTTCGCTTCCCGTCCCAAGCGAGAAAAATTTATTTCATTTGATTTGACTACAAATCATTTGAAATAAATAGGGATGGGGTCTAAATGGCCTTAGATGCCGAAAAAGACCTTAAAAAAAAAAAATAATAATAATAATAAATGGAACACCGACTAATAACGATGAAGACTCCAACCATGCTTTAATGTACTTAACTCCTTTTATTTGTTGTCAAAAAAAAAAAAAAATTTTTTTAAAGGAATAAAGGACTTTTGGGACCCAACGATCATAGTGTAAAGCTCTTGGTGATCTAATTTTAATTGTGATTGTTATGTTCTGAGTTTTTTCCATTAAAAACTATACATAAATGATATGAGCTCCCCGTAATCATACTTCAATTCAGTGGCGTAGCGAAGGGGGGGGGCAAGGGGGGTCATCATGCCCCGGGCGCTACTCACAAAAGGGCGCCAAATGGTCCGTAAAACAAAAAATTGATCGATAATTTTGTCTCAAATTTAAAGCCTAGCCTGAGCCTATGACTTTATTTCTTTTACTTTATTTATTAATTAATTTGCGAGTATATTTTACATATAATATTATATGGTTTTCGAATGGGGGGGGGGGCGCTAAAAGGTGTTGTGCCACGGGCGCAAGTTAAGCTCGCTACGCCACTGCTTCAAGTTTTCATTTTTTAGAGCAGATAATATATTTTTCCTAATATTTCGTTCTCACATATTTCATCCAAGTATTTAGAAACATTCAAAAAAATTTTTTTCAAATTATTCCATTTTTACAACGCTTTTATTAACTTGCTTTCCTGTTTTTTCAGACAAATCTGCAAATCGAAATTACGACCAGTTCTAGTTAATCTAGAGCTTTGAAATTTTATACACATATGTAACTTGTGTGACAATGCAATATTTGATATGTCTCATCTTTGTATGTCATATAATTTCAAAATGGCGGCTGATCAAAAAAAGTGGGGGTACAATTTTATAATCAAAATTTCTCCTATTTATAATTAAGGTAGAGTTTTGAGCATTGTCAGAGGTGTTAAATAGACTTTCCACTACAAAATGTGCTATTCAAAATTATTAAAAATTCAAAAAATTCAAAAATGGCAGCCAATTAATCACATTTCCATTATTTGGTCCGACAAAGTTGCCGATTGAAATTACGACCAGTTATAGTTAATCTAGAGCTTTGAAATTTTATACACATATGTAACTCCCGTGACAATGCAATATTTGATATGTCTCATCTTTGTATGTCATATAATTTCAAAATGGCGGCTGATCAAAAAAAGTGGGGGTACAATTTTATAATCAAAATTTCTCCTATTTATAATTAAGGTAGAGTTTTGAGCATTGTCAGAGGTGTTAAATAGACTTTCCACTACAAAATGTGCTATTCAAAATTATTAAAAATTCAAAAAATTCAAAAATGGCAGCCAATTAATCACATTTCCATTATTTGGTCCGACAAAGTTGCCGATTGAAATTACGACCAGTTATAGTTAATCTAGAGCTTTGAATTTTTATACACATATGTAACTCCCGTGACAATGCAATATTTGATATTTCCCAACTTTGTATGTCAATTAATTTCATAATAGCGGCCGATCAAAAAAAAAAGAGGGGGTGCAGTTTATAATCAAAAATTTATCTTCTTTTCAGAAAATATTCATTTTTTTTTATTTATCTTGTTAAATATAAATTATATACAAAAAAGTGTTATATAAAAGTTGTAGATCTATAAAAAATCCACGTAATAACATCTATCAGTTGTTTAAGTACGGCTAACGGTTTCAGAAAAAACACGAAAATCTATTTTTTACTTTCTCTTACCTATACATGTAATATATATAGAGAGAAAATATTTGGTTTCATGTAATAAATTTGATGTCGAGATTTTGATGGATATACACGTTTTGAGATCCCCTGAGTCCAAAAAAATGGTTTATGCAACATGGTCTGTCTGGGTGGGGGTGAAGGTGTTTTGTGAACAAAATATCTCAAGAACGAAAAGAGCTAGGTCGTTGAAATTTTATATTTAATTAAAGTACCCTCCTAGCACGTGGAGGAAGATTTAGAACAAAATAGGCCAAAGAGTACTAGTACTTTACTGATGTACTTTTTCAGTTTTTTTTTTTTTTTTTTTTGATTTTCTCAAAATTCGTTCTAACGATTTCGATTAAAATTCATAAATCAATTATTTTTTAGATGATCTTTAAAAGGTATATTCTCATTTTGCCCTTAAAATTGTGTTCTGTGCTTATCACACCAGATTTTTTGTGTCAATATACAGCCTTGGCCATAAGTATGAGGCACCCCTAAAAAGTTTGCATATCATATTTATTACTTAAAATAAACTACACTGTAAAAAAAATTTCGATGATTTTACAATTTTTTTGTTGTAAGCAAATTTCCAAGACCAATAGATACTAAATTTACTATACAGTTGAATGATATTTTTACAAAACTCTTTGCAAAAATCGTTTACAAATGTGTGGTAATTTTACTAATATTTAGCAATTTTCGAGTCCAAATGTCTGGTAATTTTACCAATATTTAGCAATTTTCGAGTCCAAATTTGGTAATTTTACTAATATTTAGCAATTTTACAATCCAAATGTCTGGTAATTTTACAAATATTTAGCAATTTTACAATCCAAATGTTTGTAATTTTACTAATATTTAGAAAAAAGAAAAAAAATTTACGACTGGACCCATCATAGGTTTATTGACCTTTAGGGGACGTCTCTACCTGAATGGAGTGAAATAAATATTTTTATTTAATGAAAAATTCCTCCAGGATTTGAACACTGACCTTTTTTGTAGAAGCCTTGCTGCCTAGTCCATTTGACCATCGAATCACCTGTTAACTAATTATCTATCTCTGCTATTTGGCATTCAAGTATGACTTCATTGTAAACTATTTTTACTAAATAATAAAATAAAAAATAAACTTAAAGTTATCATAATATTATTATTTTTTGTATTATTATAACTTAAATAAATCCTTATAGTGCCAAAAATGTCTTTATTAAGAAAGCTAAAAAGCAGTCGAAACAAAGTCGGCCATGTTGACCGTCTCAGAGAGACTTAAAAGGAAAATTACAATACCCTTGTATTGTAAAATTAGAAACCTTTTTGTAAAATTACAAACTCTTTTCTAAAATTACAAACCGTGTTCTAAAATTACAATGCCGTTGTATTGTAAAATTAGAAATCATATGGTAAAATTACAATATTTACTCTAATTTTCCAAGAGAATTGTAATTTTAAAATGTTTTTTGGTTGTAAAAATTTTTTGAATGCATAGATTTGTAAATTTAGTATACAAATGTATGGTAGTTATCATTTACAAGGAAAATTTGTAAATTTACTATACTAAAACATACTAAAATTAAAATTTTTTTTTACAGTGTAAAATAGATTTTATAAATGTTAAATTAATTTAATAAAATGTTTATTAAACGCGTGATTATCTTATTTTAAAAGACGAAATACAATAGGTGTGTAAAATATAAAATTAACGTATTTTGTCAATTTCTTTAAATAGCGTAAACGTCTTGATACATAGGTAAAAGTTTAAAAAAAGGTGTGGGATTGACTTATTTATTTAAAAAAATATCCTTTTGCTTGAAAATGCCAAAAAAATTTCCAAAAAAAGTGTAAAAATACAAGTGATTCACTAACAAGGCAAGTCCCAAGTAGAAATTGTCAAAATAGTGGGATATTCACGAAATAAAGTACAATCTGCACTTAAACGATTTACAGAGACTTGTTTTCATAAAAATAAATTAAGATTTGGGTCGAAAGCGTGTCACCACCAAGCTCCAAGATAGAATACTTTGTGAGAGACTCGCTAAAAAATCGGAAAAAACGTCTTCTGACCTCGCTGCAGCCTTTTTGGAGTAAAATGAAATTTCAATTAATGCTTGAACAGTAAGAAGACGATTAGGGGAAGCAGGCATGAAAGGGTAGAAGGCCAGAAAAAGCCAAGAAAAAGACAAAAAAAGCGTCTAGAATGGGCTATGAATCATAATAAACATTTGACTGAAGAAAACTGGTCCCGTGTTGTCTAATCCAATGAATCCAACTTTGACGTAAGATATTACATTCATTTAAACAAAAATAATGGTTACTTTTCATATCTATGCAATGTCTATAAAAAAAACAGTTTATATTAATTTATCTTTTTTCCCCTATTTTTTCTTGTTGGCTACCGTGAACCAGGGCTTCTTCCTGGCCTTCTACCCTTTCAAGACTGCTTCCCCTAATCGTCTTCTTACTGTTCAAGCATTAATTGAAATTTCATTTTACTCCAAAAAGGCTGCAGCGAGGTCAGAAGACGTTTTTTCCGATTTTTTAGCGAGTCTCTCACAAAGTATTCTATCTTGGAGCTTGGTGGTGACACGCTTTCGACCCAAATCTTAATTTATTTTTATGAAAACAAGTCTCTGAAAATCGTTTAAGTGCAGATTGTACTTTATTTCGTGAATATCCCACTATTTTGACAATTTCTACTTGGGACTTGCCTTGTTCGTGAATCACTTGTATTTTTACACTTTTTTTGGAAATTTTTTGGCATTTTCAAGCAAAAGGATATTTTTTTAAATAAATAAGTCAATCCCACACCTTTTTTTAAACTTTTACCTATGTATCAAGACGTTTACGCTATTTAAAGAAATTGACAAAATAACGTTAATTTTATATTTTACACACCTATTGTATTTCGTCTTTTAAAATAAGATAATCACGCGTTTAATAAACATTTTATTAAATTAATTTAACATTTATAAAATCTATTTTAATTTATTTTAAGAAATAAATATGATATGCAAACTTTTTAGGGGTGCCTCATACTTATGGCCAAGGCTGTATATTTAGTGTACCATACTGTACATGTGAATTTTAAAATGTAAAATTTATAAATATAGAAAAATATTTATATTATGTTATCATGACAACAATTGATCCTATCTTTTCTATGAAGTACAAGAGTAATGCGTGCATCAAAATATTTCAAGGGGAAAATGAGAATATACATTTTAAAGATCATCTAAAAAATAATTGATTTATGAATTTTAATCGAAATCGTTAGAACGAATTTTGAGAAAATCGAAAAAAAAACTGAAAAAGTACATCAGTAAAGTACTAGTACTTTTTGGCCGATTTTGTTCTAAAGCTTGCCAGTCACGTGCCAGAAGGGTACTTTAATTTAATATAAGATTTCAACCTCCTAGCTTTTTTCGTTCTTTAGATATTTTGTTCACAAAACACACCCACCGACACCCTCACCCAGACAGACCATGTTGCATAAACCATTTTTTTTGGACTCAGGGGATCTCAAAACGTGTATATCCATCAAAATCTCGACATCAAATTTATTACATGAAACCAAATATTTTCTCTATGTGACGCACAGCACACAACTTTCTCTTACTCTTCGGTAAGAGAAAGTTGTGCACCGTGCGGTTCACACCAAATTTTTTGTGTCGAGATATATTTAGTTTCCCATAGCACCTTAGTTTCAAACTTGCATTTTAAATGTTGACTGCTTCAAATAAACTATGGTTATTTTTCAAAATTTTAATCTCATATTTGGACATTTTATACACAATAGAGCAAGGGCGTCCGCAGGATTTTTTGCAGGGGGGGGGGGGCAAGTCACTTCCAGATAAGTTAAAAAAAAAACATATTTTGATATTAATAATGTTATACATCTCTTAGTATTTAAAACTTTCTCACCGCGGCAAGGTGGATGTATACTGTGAAAGGTTTTTTTTAGGGTCCGACCGAAACAAGATTTTCACCCGAAACCGAATATTCGGCCTCAACCTTAGTTTCGGCCGAAACCGTAACCGAAACCGAAACTTGTATTTCCTATAAAAAATTTTTTTCATTTTACCTTTTTTTTTTTTTTAATTTTTTTTCCCTCCCGTGAAAATCATTTTACCTTTTTTTTAGGGAGACTAAATTTTTTTCTCCCTCAAGTGCAAATTATTTGACCTTTTTTTTTTTTTTTGCATGCGAGTCTCATCCCATTTTTTCAGACTCTGGTTTCGGCCGGCCGAAAGGTTCGGCTACTTTTTGGCCGAAACCGAAACTACGGCCGAAACCATGATTTTTGGCCGAAACTGGCCGAAACCGTAACCGAAACCGAATATTCGGTCGGTTCCTAGTTTTTTGTATTTTTTTTTTTTTTTGTTTTATACATTTTTTTGTATCATTTTAATTTTCCAGGGGGGGGGGGGCAAGTGCCTGATTGCCCCCCCTGCGGACGCCCATGCAATATAGAATCGTAAATAAATACAAAATTTCATAAGAATTGGAAAAAAAAATTTTAAATGCGTAAAAAGTTCCAAAGGGGACCGACCCCCTTTTGAATCGAAATTAACATACAAATCCCTATAGGAAATTAACATTGGGCCTATGGATGGAAGAGGCGGAAAGTGAATTTAAAACGAGTAGAAAGATAGAGACAGGCGATAATGTTTGCAAGTGAGAGAGAGAGATGTTTTCTCCGAAACAATTAAAGACAGAAATAAAATAAAAATAAATGGGAATTTAAATAATAATTGATTTTTAATCTAATAAAAAGAAAAAGATTTAAATTCGGTTACTATGGCAACCAAAAATCTCTATCTCTATATATATTAATATAAAGAGAGTTGTGACTGACTGACTGACTGACTTATTTACAAAGTGATGACAACGCCCAGCCTAAACTATAATACCTATAAAGCTGAAATTTGGCATGTAGATTACTTTTATTGCGTAAGCATCATTTAAGAAGCGATTTTTCGAAATTCCGATTTTAAGACCCCCAAATCGACATTTATGGGTAAAATTTTGATTTTTACTATTTCTTTAATTACTCTTAACCGAAATGAAATATCAATTTGCTTTCTTCACTAAAACCTTCCTTAGATGAAAATCAAAAATCATTGTTTTAGGGTTTTTTGAAATTCGGCCCTTAAGTACCCCTAATCGCCATATTTGTAAAAAAAATTTGGATTTTTAGAACTTTTTACTGAAATGAGATATCAATATGCTTTCTACGCTAAAAGCCCCCCCCCCTCTTAAATGAATCCCCCTTCCCTTCTTCTCTTCTCTATCTCTATATATATAAAGAAAGTTGTGACTGACTGACTTACTAAGTGATGACAACGCCCAACCTAAACTATAATACCTATAAAGCTGAAATTTGGCAGTAGATTACTTTTATTGCGTAGGCGTCACTTAAGAAGCGATTTTTCGAAATTCATGGCCACACCCCAACCCTCCCACCCACCAAGACACAAATAAAAAACCCCAATTTATTTAATATTATTAGAATTTATATAATTTTTATACACATAATCTATTTGTGAGATTTAATAAATATTTTGGAGAAATTTAAATTTTCTACAGGATATTAATATCATATTTCCTTTAACATCTTTTAAACCATAGGCTCTCAACGTAGGCGATAACTCCCCCTCCCCCCTTTGGGCGTTTCAGACTTTCGGGGGGCGGTACAAGACCCAGAGAAAATTATGTGGCATTGAGATGGTGCAGAAGTCGCGTGGGCAGATAAAAAAAAAATACTCGATATTCACGAACTAAAGTAAATTAAAAATCTGATGTGACTGGCGCACTACACACAACTTTCTCTTACCCTTAGGTAAGAGAAAGTTGTGCACCGTGGTCACATCAGATTTTTTTGTGTCGAGATATATTTAGTTTCCCATAGCACCTTAGTTTCAAACTTGCATTTTAAATGTTGACTGCTTGAAATAAACTATGGTTATTTTTCAAAATTTTAATCTCATATTTGGACATTTTATACACAATATAGAATCGTAAATAAAGACAAATTTTCATAAGAATTGGAAAAAAAAATTTTAAATGCGTAAAAAGTTCTAAAGGGGACCCCCTTTTGAATCGAAATTAACATAAAAATCCCAATAGGAAATTAACATTGAGCCTATGAATGGAAGAGGCGGAAAGGGAATTTAAAAAGAGTAGAGACAGACGATAATGTTTGCAAGTGAGAAAGAGAAAGGGAGAGAGAGAGATATGTTTTCTCCGAAACAATTAAAAACAGAAATAAAATAAAAATAAATGGGAATTTAAATAATAATTGATTTTTAATCTAATAAAAAGAAAAAGATTTAAATTCCGTTACCATGGCAACCATTTCTCCTATCTTTCCAATGAAGAACAAGAGTAAAGTGGTCTTCAGGAGATTTCAACGGCAAAATGAGAATATGCATTTTAAAGAACATCTAAAAAATAGTTGAATTATGAATTTTAAAAAAAATCCTTGGAGGGAATTTTGAGAAAATAGAAAAAAACTGAAAAAGTACATCAGTAAAGTACTAGTACTTTTTGGCCGATTTTGTTCACAAGCTTATTTTGAGCGTCTGGGAAGGTGCCTAAGTTAAATATAAAATTTCAATCCAGTAGCTCAATTCCTTCATGCTAAAAATCGTGAAACACACACACACACACACACACACATAGAGAGAGACCAATTTGCGGGACCCAATTTTTTGGACTCAGGGGACCTCAAAACATCCATCAAAATCTCGACATCGAATTTTTGACATGAACGCAATACTTTCTCTCTCTATATATTTCATATATAGGGTAAGAGAAAGTAAAAAAATCTGGTGTGACTGGCGCACAGCACACAACTTTCTCTTACCCTTCGGTAAGAGAAAGTTGTGCACCGTGCTGGTCACACCAGATTTTTTGTGTCGAGATATATTTAGTTTCCCATAGCACCTTAGTTTCAAACTTGCATTTTAAATGTTGACTGCTTCAAATAAACTATGGTTATTTTTCAAAATTTTAATCTCATATTTGGACATTTTATACACAATAGAGAATCGTAAATAAATACAAAATTTCATAAGAATTGGAAAAAAAAATTTTAAATGCCTAAAAAGTTTCAAAGGGGACCCCCTTTTGAATCGAAATTAACATACAAATCCCTATAGGAAATTAACATTGTTCCTATGCGAAGATAAGGTGGAAAGGGAATTTAAAAAGAGTAGAGAGAGACGATAATGTTTGCAAGTGAGAGAGAGACATATATGTTTTCTTTGAAACAATTAAAGACACAAATAAAATAAAAAAAAATGAGAATTTAAATAATAATTGATTTTTAATCTAATAAAAAGAAAAAGATTTAAATTCCGTTACCATGGCAACCATTTCTATCTTTCCTATGAAGAACAAGAGTAAAGTGGTCTTCAGAAGATTTCAACGGCAAAATGAGAATATACATTTTAAAGAGCATCTAAAAAATAGTTCATTTATGAATTTAAAAAAAAATCCTTGGAGGGAATTTTGAGAAAATCGAAAAAAACTGAAAAAGTACATCAGTAAAGTACTAATACTTTTTGGCCGATTTTGTTCAAAAGCTTATTTTGAGATTCTTCAAAGGTACCTAAGTTAAATATAAAATTTCAATCCGCTAGCTCAACTCCTTCATGCTAAAAATCTGTCCACACACACACACACATACATACACACACACACACAGACCAATTTGCGGGACCCACTTTTTTGGACTCAGGGGACCTCAAAACATGTATATCCATCAAAATCTGGACATCGAATTTTTGACATGATCGCAATACTTTCTCTCTCTATATATTTCATATATAGGGTACGAGAAAGTAAAAAATTTGAGGTCGATAGCTTCAAAATGTGGCCGCTGGAATCTCCCAAAATTAGCACCCCGAAACGCGCACCTTAACTGAAAATTTTCCGAAAATTATTCAATTTAGGGTATTAAAATCGCGTTTTTAATCTTAACTTATAATAAACTAGCAATGTCAGGCTCTGGCTGGCGGCTTCTCGAGATATGACTATTTTAAATTTTAATAAAATGGATTGAAAAATACATTTGGGGGGTGGGAGATCCCTCCCTTGGTAGGGCCAATAGAACTTTCTGAGGTCTTAAATACCATTTTTCAATTATTTACACCCTAGAGAAGCGTCATTTTAAATTTTATTCAAATCGATTAAAAAATAAATTTTTTTTTTGGGGGGGGGGGCGGTCCCCCCTGGTAGGGCCAATAGAACTTTCTGAGGTCTAAAATACCATTTTACAATTATTTACACCCTAGAGAAGCGTCATTTTAAATTTTATTCAAATCGATTAAAAAATAAATTTTTTTTTGGGGGGGGGGCGGTCCCCCCTGGTAGGGCCAATAGAACTTTCTGAGGTCTAAAATACCATTTTACAATTATTTACACCCTAGAGAAGCGTCATTTTAAATTTTATTCAAATCGAGAGAAAAATAAATTTTAGGGGGGAGGTGCCTCCCCTGGTGGGCCCGATAGAACTTTCTGAGGTCTTAAATACCATTTTTCAATTATTTACACCTAGAGAAGCTTCATTTTAAATTTTATTCAAATCGTGTGAGTGATTTGTGAACCCCTGATTAGGGGGTTCCCTACCCCTAATTTGATATAATGATATCCTAAAACCACCCCTGGATAATTTTTTACCCATTAAAAAAAACACCATGAAAATCGGACCAGTAATTTCAGAGTATATGCAAAGAAACCTAGTAATAGTCGTTGGTGACGTCAAGACTTGTGACGTCTCGGCTTGACGTCACGACATGTAACGTGACATGCTGATAGAAGAGCGAAAAAATTTGTGCCGATATAAATAAAGTTTCACTTTAAAAAAAGGGACAGTCAGCAAAATAAGTTTGAGAAACTATGTTTTAAACGATAATAGATATCAATTTAAATAATACATCAACATGATTTTTTGGATTTAAGTTTCTTGAATAAATATCTTTCAAGGGATGTAAAGTTATTTAGTGACCTCGGGCCTTAGGCTTTAAATAAAAGAGAAAAAATATCCTGGGACAAAAAATCTGGTGTAACAGGTTTTAACCTGTGGTTTTAACCGAACCACCCTCCCTTCCCCCATTTTTACGAAATTTAGGATTTTTCAATTTACCTAAATCTTAAATTTTTTTTTTTTTTATTTATTCCAAAAAAGTTATAATTTGTCGGGTATATTACATTTATTGCCTTGGCCAGGGGCGTATATAAGGGGGGGGGGGGCGAGGGGGCCCGGGCTCCCCCCGAAATTTCCCAAACACATATCAGGGGCGTATATAGAAATTTTTTTCGGGGGGGGGGGGCCCGAACTCAAAAATTTTTCTGCGGAAAATTTTTTTTTAAGAAACTATATTTTTTTCACACGAAATTTTTTGCGGACCATTTTTTCTATTGCGGAACCAAAGTTGTCCATCCTGCGGAAAAATTTGTTGAGCTGATGTCTGTATATCCCTATATATGTATATGTGTTTGGGAAATTTCGGGGGGGGGGCCCGGGCCCCCTCGGCCCCTCCCATAAATACGCCCCTGACACATATACATATATAGGGATATACAGACATCAGCGCAACAAATTTTTCAGCAGGATGGACAAATTTGGTTCCGCAAAAGAAAAAATGTTCCGCAAAAAATTTCGAGTGAAAAAAAATTTAGTTTCTTTAAAAAAAAATTTTCCGCAGAAAAATTTTTGAGTTCGGCCCCCCCCCCCCCCCGAAAAAATTTCTATATACGCCCCTGGCCTTGGCCTTATTTACGAAGCTTCAAATTCTAATTTTAAAAGCACTGAATTCTCATTTTGGAGTTTTTTTTTTTTTAATTTTATAATGACTTTTAATCGGGTTGAGATATCAGTTTGCTTTTTGCGCTAAAGAAGAAACGAGGCATCGATGTTGAGGGTTGGCCACGAATTAAGAAGGTTTACGCTCCGGGAATTTCATGGTTTCAACGATGGCCGTGTAAGAAACATGTCCGCAAACCCTGAACTTGTCGAAGGCGGGCAATTGCTCGCCGAAGGCGAACCTTGCGGCTAGTGAGAATATATAATAATTAAAGAGCGTGTAAAAAATAGTTGATTTATGAATTTAAAAAAAAATCCATGAGTGAATTTTGAGAAAATCGAAAAAAAACTGAAAAAGTACATCAGTAAAGTACTAGTACTTTTTGGCCGATTTTGTTTAAAAGCTTATTAACACGAGTTCAGAAGGTGCCTAACTTAAATATAAAATTTCAACCTCCTAGCTCATTTCCTTCATGGTCAAAAGTGTCCACACACACACACACACACAGACCAATTTGCGGGACCCACTTTTTTGGACTCAGGGGACCTCAAAACATGTATATCCATCAAAATCTCGACATCGAATTTTTGACATAATCGCAATACTTTCTATATATTAATATATTTCATATATAGGGTAAGAGAAAGTAAAAACTGGTAGATGTTATTATATTTTTTTTTTTTTTTTTTTTTTTTTTTTTTTTTTTAATGGGTGCATAAGGTCCGAAGACATATAATGACCGATAGTCACATGCAGCCAGGAAGAAAATGGAACACTCACTGGTCGAAAAAAATAGACCTCAATTGAATTAAAAAGCCAACCTATGCACGAGAAGCTAATGTATCCTCTCTGAGCATAGGTTCCCGGGCACTAACTTTATTAAATATTATTTAAAAAAAAATATTTCTAGAATCTCATATCTTTCTTTATACTTGTAAAAGAAAAAGAAGTCCATTTTGTTCGACCAGTAAGTGTACTTGTGTTTTTTCTTTGCTGACGTTTTTGTTCATAATTTCGTTAATAATTAACAGATTTTTACGAATGAATAATTTTTAGAAAGCCAAAGAACTATAGAATATCGTAAATATATGTTTTTTGCATTCAGGGATATCTAAAATTGTATTAGGGGTGACCAAAGCAAAAAAAATCTTGAAAATTTCGATTTTCTTAAAACTTTAAGCCGTTTGCGGCACATCTAAATGACCTCCGATTGCGATGAAACTTAAAATTTATATGTATTCTAAATACCTGGATATTTTTACGGGGTGATTTACGGGGTAATTTGAACATTCTCAATAAAAGCCGTTTTAGAGCACATTTTCTACTAAAATCTATTTTGCTCTATATCTCTAAAACTGTGCCTGATGGGGCGAAACTCAAATGATATTTGAATTCAGCATGAAAAATACTTCTAGAATTTCATATATTTATTCTTGTGAAAGAAAAAAAGTTCATTTTTGTCGGCTGGTGTTATTAAATCGAGTTTTCTAAGAAAATAATCGATTTAAAAAAGAATAAAACAAATATAAGTAACTTTAGTAACTCATTGCAAAAAAAATGAATTTTTTTAAGAATTTTCTTTATTATTAAAAAAATTATAATTTATACAAAATTTGTACTCATAGAGATATTATATAATAGGATTTTTAAAAAATTATGTTTTCAATATCAGCCGTAAAGGGGGCGGGGGAGGAGGCTTTTAAATCCCGCAGTGCCCCATTTGCCCGATCCTAACTGACTAAGGTAGAAAAATGAAAAACAAAATAGATACCCGACATATATTTTTAGATCAAAAAGAGAACGTCTGGGCACCCTATATTTATGTCCGTGATCAAGAGCGGGTCCATTGGAGTTTCTCGGGGGGGGGGGGGGAATAATCTGGTGTAACTGGTCGCACAGCACAATTTTTTCTTACTGTCGGTAATTTAAAGGTGCATTCCGTTGTTGTTTACCAGAATATATTTACAAATCAAATTTTTAAGTATTAACTTTTAAAATTTTATCTCTATATATATAAAGAGACTTGTGACTAACTTACTTACTTACTTACTTACTTACTAAGTGATGACAACGCCCAGCCTAAACTATAATACCTATAAAGTTGAAATTTGGCATGTAGATTACTTTTATTGCGTAGGCGTCATTTAAGAAGCGAATTTTCGAAATTCCGATTTTAAGACCCCCAAATCGACATTTTTGGGTAAAATTTTGATTTTACTATTTCTTTAATAACTCTTAAACGAGATGAGATATCAATTTGCTCTCTTCGCTAAAACCTTCCTTAGAAGAATATCTAAATTCGTTGTTTCAGGGTTTTTTGAAATTCGGCCCTAAAGTACCCCAAATCGCCATTTTTGTAAAAAATTCGGATTTTTAGAACTTTTTACTGAAATGAGATATCAATATGCTTTCTACGCTAAAAGCCCCCCTAAATGAACCCCTAAAAACTAATTTCGGGGTTTTTTGAAATTCGGCCCCTAAGTACCCCAAATCTCCATTTTTGTGAAAAATTCGGATTTTTCAACTTTTAACTGAAATGAGATATCAATATGCTTTCTACGCTAAAAGTCCCCCTAAATGAACCCCTAAAAACTAATTTCGGGGTTTTTTGAAATTCGGCCCCTAAGTACCCCAAATCTCCATTTTTGTGAAAAATTCGGATTTTTCAACTTTTAACTGAAATGAGATATCAATATGCTTTCTACGCTAAAGCCCCCCCCCCTATCTCCCCTCCCCATCTCATAAAATTAATTTTGGGGTTGTTTTTTGAAATTCGGTCGCTAAGTACCACAATTCATCATTTTTGTAAAAAATGCATTTTTTTCCCAACACTTTTCTTCTCTTCTCCATCTCTATATATATAAAGAGACTTGTGACTAACTTACTTACTTACTTACTTACTTACTAAGTGATGACAACGCCCAGCCTAAACTATAATACCTATAAAGTTGAAATTTGGCATGTAGATTACTTTTATTGCGTAGGCGTCATTTAAGAAGCGAATTTTCGAAATTCATGGCCCCACCCCTATCCTCCCACCCGCCAAAACAAATTCAAACCCCTAATTTATTTAATATTATTAGAATTTATATAATTTTAATACACATAATCTATTTGTGAGATTTAATAATTTTTTTTGAAGAAATTTAAATTTTATAAAATTTTAGAATAATACTATTATATTTCCTTTAACATCTTTTAAACCATAGGCTCTCAACATAGGCGATAACGCCCCTCCCTCCTGAGTGCGTTTCAGACTTTCAGGGGGCCGTACATGACCAAGAGAAAATTATGTGGCATTGAGATGGTGCAGAAATCGCGTGGGCAGATAAAAAAAAAATACTCGCTAATCACGTACTAAAGAAAATTAAAAATTAATATCGTGTAATTTTTGTTATTACAGGTATTGCATTCATTTTTATCACTTGGAATTATATAGTATTGTAGAAATGTTGATAACTTAAAAGATAAATTGGCTTCAAGTTACTGAACGCGGCGACATTTCGTTGTATTTTAATCAAATAGAACCTGATATTATCAAACTCCTTAAAATCGAAAAAAAATCCTTTAATTTTCTCATTAGTTATGTCATAAATTTATGTCTTTTGAAGATTACTAAAACTATAGGAGACTCATGTCTAATCGGATCAACTGCGGGTTACGAATCTAGAGTTGCCCACCCAATTCAGATCCCACTTGCCGTGAAAATTTTCAAACATTGCCAATCTCTCCTCTCTCTTTCTGTATTTGAAGTAAATCTTCGTTTACAGATGTGAAAATAAAAAATTAAAAAAATTTAAAAAAAGGGACAGTCAGCAAAATAAGTTTGAGAAACTATGTTTTAAACGATAATAGATATCAATTTAAATAATACATCAACATGATTTTTTCGATTTAAGTTTCTTGAATCTTTCAAGGGATGTAAAGTTATTTAGTGACCTCGGGCCTTAGTATTTAAATTAAATAAAAAAGAAAAAATATCCTGAAACAAAAAATCTGGTGTAACCGGTTTTAGTTTTAACCTGTGGTTTTAACCGAACCACCCTCCCTTCCCCATTTTTACGAAATTTAGGATTTTTCAATTTACCTAAATCTCAACTTTTTTTTTTTTTTATTAATTCCAAAAAAGTTATAATTTGTCTGATACATTACATTTATTGCCTTGGCCTTATTTACGAAGCTTCAAATTCTAATTTTAAAAGCACTGAATTCTCATTTTGGAGTTTTTTTTTTTAAATTTTATAATGACTTTTAAACGGATAGAGATATCAGTTTGTTTTTTGCGCTAAAGAAGAAACGAGGCATCGATGTTGAGGGTTGGCCACGAATTAAGAAGGTTTACGCTCCGGGAATTTCAGGGTTTCAACGATGGCCGTGCAAGAAACTTGCCCGCCGAAGGCGGGCAAAGCTCGCCGGTAGGCGAGCTTGGGAGTCCAGGGGGCGAAGCCCCCTGGCTAGCGCAAGGTTCGCCGAAGGCGAACCTTGCGGCTAGTATTAAAAATAAAATTTTAATACCAAAAAAATTTTTTTCTTAAATCTCGGGGGAGGGGGTAATTACCCCCTTCTCCCCTTGAATCCGCTCTTGTCCGTGATAAAGTCTAAGCTCTTATCAAGTTTTTCACAAATCGCTACCACTATTTATATAGAGTAGGCCTAATTTATAAATTCCAAATGTATATTTTAAATGGAAAAGTAAAGGAAAAATAATTCATTCATTTAAATAATAGCTAAATATTTTTCGAGATCTATCCACTCACAGTCTTGTTAAATTTAAATAATAGTCTTGAGATTATTCACTTTATTTTGGAAATAAATATTACATATATATATATATATTAGGGTGGTCCTTATTTTTTGACTTTTCAATTCAAGAACTCTCACCCCCTAGTTTTTTTCCTTTTGTTCTAAGGATCAATTTGACACCTCATTTTTGCAAATCGGACGCCGGGAACAGGTGCCGCATCGAGCTTCAAGTGGCGGATTGAGCGATAATTCTGTTCTGACACAATCCGTTCCAACCCTGGTCGTTGTAACGTTGCGATTATTTTTTTAGATTATAGATCGAGAGATGACATATTTCCGTTTCGGCACTATTTGTACCACATGTGCCTCGAAGTGATGAGTTACCTGAAGTGACTACTAGCCCTCATATCGTTTTCTTTAAAAAGAAAAAACCAGCGTTTAGTCGAACACCTTTATACTTTTATCAAGGCAGACGTTTCGGCATCATAACAGCTGCCATCCTCAGTGCCATTGAATGTTTCTTATGGTTTCTCTGTCATATACAACAATAAGATAGCTTTGTATAGAAAGCATCAGCCTGGAGCGCTCGTCAATTAATCAACTTGTAATTATTAATACTTGCCGAGCGCTCCAGACTGATGATTTTTTTTAATGCCCTTATTTATATTTCCATATTTCTTTAAAATTTTTATAAACATTAAATTATTAAATGGAACACGGACTAATAACGATGAAGACTCCAACCATGCTTTAACTTTTATACAATCACAAGAAACAAACAAAAGTACTTAACCCCTTTTATTTGTTGTGAAAAAAAAAAATAAAAAAAATATTTTAAAGGAGTAAAGGGCCTTTGCCATCCAACGATCTTAGTGTAAAGCTATTTATTGGTGATCTAATTTTGATTGTGACTGTTATGTTCTGAGTTTCTTCCAATAAACTCTCTACCTACATAAATGCTATGAGCTCCCCTTAATCATGCTTCAATTTTTCATTTTTTAGAGCAGATAATATATTTTTCCTAATATTTCCTTCTCACATATTTCATCCAAGTATTTAGAATCATTGAAAAAAATTTTCCAAATTATTCCATTTTTCTCTTATCTTTTTAAAGAAAACGATATGAGGGCTAGTAGTCACTTCAGGTAACTCATCACTTCGAGGCACATGTGGTACAAATGGTGCCGAAATGGAAATATGTCATCTCTCGATCTACAATATGTTCTAAAAAAATAATCGCAACGTTACAAAGACTTTACTGATGTACTTTTTCAGTTTTTTTCGATTTTCTCAAAATTCGCTCTAACGATTTTGATTAAAATTCAAAAATCAATTATTTTTTAGATACTCTTTCAAATGTATATTCTCGTTTTGCCCTCAAAATTGTTTGAAGCACACTTTACTCTTGTATTTCATAGGGAAGATAGGAGAAATGGTTGCCATGGTAACAAAATATAAATATTTTCCCATGTTTATAATTTTGACATTTAAATTTCTAATATATTGGCGGAAACTAAATATATTTCGACACGAAAATCTGGTGTGACAAGCACAGAACACAACTTTCGATTACCAAATGTAAGAGAAAGTTGTGTGCTGTGCGCCAGTCACACCAGATTTTTTAGTATATAAATAATAATTAAACTATTAGCTTCTGTCTCTATGAGTTTATTTTTGAATAAAATTATTATATAATTATTTTTAAAAAAAATCATTTTTTTGCCATGTATTCAATGGGGCGAGTTGGATGAAAGATGGCCGACAATTCTAACGGTCGCTCGTATGGACAGACTCTGATATATAGGGACTCTAATGAAGCACACCAGCGCTCTCTGGTGGCACAGTGTCCTGCTACCCTATACTAGAGATTAGCCAAATTATGATGGAATTTGTAAGTTAACATTAATTATTTTTTTCTACTCATTTATAGCTACACTGAGTCCAAGCAAGATGAAAAAAAAGCCTTATGGGAAGTCAAATTTGGAGTCGATCGGCCCTCCTTCGTCGCCTGTGCGTTTCGCTTCGCTGGTGCGTTCGTTCGATTCGGTCCTGGAGCCGGAACCATACACATTTCCTTCCATTCCAAATATGACCACTGTTCCCAAAATGGGAAGAAGAAATGGCGAAGTTCAACAGAACATACTGGACCGTCCATCAAACGAACATACCAGTGACACTGAAAACATAACTTAGTCAAAAATTAGAAAGAAAAGGTTTTTTAAAATGAAAATTCATTTTTTTTTCTTTTTTGGAAAAATAATATTAATTATTAAGGCCATATGAAATTATACAATAAAAGTAAGTTAAAAGGCCTTCTAAAGAAGAGACAGAGAACTTAATTAAAACATGTAATATTGAATTAGATACTGCGTCATATAATTATATACATACACATAATTAGAGATGAGATAGGCCAGGGCCCAAAATCTATTAGAGAGGGAGAAAAGTGGTCCATAAAGACTAGGATCTCAAAAAATAAGGCTCCTCAGCTTGATAACTCAATATGTTAATCAGAAAGTAAGTTTTGTTTTTGTGTGCACACTTTTATTTTATCAATAAATTTTCAAGGTCTCAAACAGTGGCGTAACGTACGCTCCCGCAAATTCGGGAGGCCCCGGACCTTGGGGGGACCACGGGCCGGGCCGGGCCGGACTAAAAAACTGTATCCCCTCAGGGCTCCGATAAAAACTAAAAAAAATTTAATGAAAATTTCTTTTTGAGAGGGCTCGGGGCCCTCAAGGCTCAAATGAAAACGGAAAAATTTAAAAAAAAAACGAATTTTAATGAAAATTTCTCTTAGAATTAATTTCTTAATTTCTCTTCTCTCTTCCCCGGCACAGTGGTCCGAATTGAAAAAAGTAAAAAAATTAGTCAAAATTATTTTATTACTATTACAGTAGAACCTCGATAAGTTAAACCTCGCTAAGTTCAAAACCTCCGTAACTTAAAAATTTTTTCAATTCCCTTCCCTTGACAGCGTAAAACCTCTATTACTTAAAGAACAAAACCTCTGTAACTTAAACAAATATTTTGAGCATAGCCCTCGATAACTTAAAATAATATTTTGGTGACCTCTATAACTTAAAGTATTTCTTTACATATCATCGAAAAAATAGTTGATGCAGAAAATCAAAAATACATGAAGCAGAAAAAAATTACTGATTTTTTTGTAAATAAATAAATCTATTAATTTAATTTATATTTAACTAAACTATTCTAAATAAACAAATAGATCAAACGAAATTCCTTTTTCACTCACGTGCCCAAAGTCAATAAACCTCGGTACGTTAAAAATTATATTCAATAACCTCTCTAACTTCAACTCTCGATAAGTAAAAAACTCGATAACTCAAATTTCTAACCGTTTCCCTTGAACTTTAACTTATCGAGGTTCTACTGTATTTATGTATTGGAGGCTTCTGAATCCGAAAAAAATATTTAAAAAAATCTCAGACAACCCATTAAGCCGTAAATAGAAGAAAACTGTTTGAATATGGCTTTAATCATTATAACATATAGCTAAAATTATAAAATTACAGTAGAGTCTTGGTTATTCGGTCTTCGATACTCCCGCATACCGGCTAATCCGGCTTGTTGAAAACTACTTTTAGGGATATTGCAGCAAATAGGGGTAATTTAAGAAAACAAAGTGTCGCTACAGATTTTTTCAAGAGATAAATATTAAATTTTGCATTCTTTTAAATGTTTCCGGTAATCCTGCATTTTCAGAATCTGGCATAGTACAGGTTTACTCCGGATTAGTAAGACTCTACTGTATTATAAAAAAATGAATTAGTTAAGTTTATTAAAAAAAAAAAATTATCAATCCATGAATTTTGCTGGTTTTTATTGAAAATTTTTTAAAGGAGGCAGATCGAGGTTAAGGTAATGACAGTTTTCTTTTACCTGCACTATGGCAAAACTAAAAATACTTTCGATAGAGTGGGATAATGCAGGACTTTTAACTTATGCATCTTAAAAGGAAAAATTTATGTACGTTTTGAAAAAAAATTTAACGCCATTTTAAGCATTCAAGAAACAATGAATCGAAAGAGATGAAGTATGAAATTTCAACTACTTAGATCAAGTTTAAGCCCCAGCAAATTTGGTGGAAGTTGGTTGAAGTTAAACTTTTTAAAACACAAATTGAAATTTACTAAAATAAACGACGCTCTCAGCTCAGAAGTTGGAGACTAACTTCAGGGGCCTGTTTCTCCTCCGTTAGCAGGGATAACTCTAAATTCTTTTAGGGGCAAATGCCCTTAACATTTCTGTATCAAATGGGCTTGGGGTTTTCTAGTTATTCTAAAGTTCATTTTTTTCATTTTGTCCACTTTTTTTTTCAAATCGGACCACTGTGCCCGGGGCCCTCAGGGCTCAAATGAAAACGGAAAAATTTAGTTAAAAAAAAAAAAAACAAAATTTAATGAAAATATCTCTTTGAGAGGCCCCGGGGCCCTCAGGGCTCAAATGAAAAAGGAAAAATTTAGTTAAAAAAAACGAAATTTAATGAAAATTTCTCTTTGAGAGGCTCTGACCCTTTGGGGTTCAGGGATATACGGTATTTTAAAAATATTTTTGTGTATGGAGGGGAGGGATATTTAAAGATGATCACCCCCCCCCCCCCCAAAAAAAAAAAAAAATTCAATATATGCTTACACCTCTGGTACAAAATGTATAAAGGCCCCCTCTTCTAGTGCTGCCCCAGGCCCCCACCTGCCTCGGTAAGCCTCTGCTTCTGACCTGAGAGCATCGTTTTAGTGAATTTCAATTTGTGTTTTAAAAAGTTTAACTTCAACCAACTTCCACCAAATTTACTGTGGCTTAACCTTGTTCTAAGTATAGAAGATGGAAAGTGGCTGTATCAGTTGATA
This sequence comes from Euborellia annulipes, assembly GCA_023213315.1. Classification (NCBI taxonomy): domain Eukaryota; kingdom Metazoa; phylum Arthropoda; class Insecta; order Dermaptera; family Anisolabididae; genus Euborellia; species Euborellia annulipes. The sequence goes on along the minus strand of JAKCPI010014626.1, from coordinate 145,036 downwards.
TAAATGGAGAGAGGAGTCAGCCAAATTTTGAGCTTCTGCGTAAATAAAACTCTCAAATTTTGGAAACGTTTCTGCTATAATTTTATTTTTTGGTAAATGGTACGGCCCCTAACCACCCCTATCGACCCGTGGTATCTACTATTAATTATTGCAATACTGAGTTATCAAAATACATGGCTAATATTTTTAAAAACGTAACAACTTGTGACGAATTTAAGGTGTCGAATGCATATATGGCCAAAGAAAAACTGAGAGACATCTGTGACTCTGATGACCACTTTTAAATCTCATTTGATGTCCAGAGTCTTTTTACATGGATCCCCTTAGACTTTTTCATGGGGTGTATTGATGAAAAATGGTATATAATAAATAATTACACATCATTTAGTTTGGTAAGTTTTAAGGAGGCTCTAGTATTTTGCTTATATTCCAACTATTTTTCATTCAGTGGTAAAATATTCCTTCAACTGAAGGGCTTACCAATGGGTGAATCTTTGAGCCCTATTGCCGCTGAAATTATAATAAGTAAGTTCTATTATACTTTAGTAAAGCCTCTTAACTTGATGACCTATCTCCAGTACGTTGATGACTCTCTTGCAATTGAGCATAAGGCGAGTGCCCTGAATATTTTGGATAAATTTAATGCATTTCACCCTGGCATTAGGTTTACTTATGAAACCGAAATGGATAATAAAAATGCTTTTCTCTATCTGCTTATAATTAAAAAATTGGATGGCACTTTGTCCTTTAATGTCTATAAGAAACCGTCTGATAGTGGTAGGTTTATAAATTATAACTCGAACACCCCTTTTTTGTATAAATTGAATACATTGAATTATTTCTTACGACGTATTTATACTTTGTGTGGGGAATTTGTTCAAAACAATTTGGATGAGTTCAGGAGCTTGGCTCTGTCTAATTCGTATCCTGTGCATTGCATTAATTATGCTGTGAGAAAATATGAACAGGGACGCAATACTGTGAGAAGTAGATTATCTACTCCAACTGTTACCTCGAAAATAATATATTTCTCACTGAGTCATGTGCCTGGACTCTCTGAAAAAATCCAGAAAATATTAAATAATTTTGGTATTAGTAGGCCTACTGTCCTAAAATCACAGGCGAGCTTGGCGTACTTGTTTAACAATAAGGACAGATTGCCATCTGATAAAATAAACAACATCATTTATATGGTTAAATCTCTGGACTGCCCTCTCCCCTTTAAATGGTATATAGGGCAGACTGGGCTTTATATAATAATAATATAAAAGAGCGCATGGCGGATCATAGAAGCAATATAAAATGTAAGAAGTTATGTAGCCCTAAGTACACATGCCTTAACAACTGGGCATAAATTTGATCTGGATAATCCAACAGTACTGATGCAAGTGGATAATCTTAATAAAAGATTGTTTGCTGAAAAATGCTTCATTACGGCTTTGGGGGGTAGGTGACTTAATTTCCAAAAAAATTGTGAGGGACTTAGTGGCTTCTATGCATCGTTCCTTGATAGTGCTGGCAATTTGTTGTGTATATAGTGGCCCAGTCAACTTGTCATTGTTGAATTCTCTATTTATTTAATTTTTTATTTTATAACAAAGATAGCCCTATGTTAATAGATACATTTTACTATATTTTTTTAAAAAACCTTAATTGTCAAAACATGAGGCTATTGGCTTTTTATTAAATACAAGTTGGGAACGGCGCGGCGATGCCGTTCCCAACTTAGCCCTGGCGGGCGGCGTCTCGGGGCGTGATCAGTAGTTTTCCCCTTAATTTTAAAGCCCATATGATTTTTGCCCAAATGAAAAAAAACTGAATCAAGTTTAAAATTTGAATATTTGCCCTGCCCAGCCTGTGGGTTTTGAAGGCCAATAAAAAATTACGGGCGGGTAGCAAGTCTAAATTTCACTTTAATAAACTGATTCGGGAGGACGTGCATGCAAATGAAATCAGGCTGGCAGGGACCTATTAAAAAAAAATCAACAATTTTAAAATATTTCTTTTTCTGACATCTGAAAAAGTTTATTTTTTATTTTAAATTTAAATATGTAAAAAAAATTAAATATTTTTAAATAATTTTTTTTTATTTGATGTATTATTTAAAACTTTTTGTTAAATAAAAGAAAATTTATCTTTTATTTTATACAATGTATGATTCAGGGTTATTTTAAATAAAATTATTTTATTTAAAAATTGCTAGACATTAATTAATTCATTCTCTAAATTTTCGTCGGGTTTGAAAAATTTCCGGGCTGAGTTTTAAATACCCTAAACTATGTCTGAATTAAATGAAATGGTATTCATTTTTTACAGAATTTAATCTAGAATGTGAAAACCTTTAGATATCCGAGATATCTTTTACCATTGAAAAGATATAGCTAAAATTGTAAGCAAATATCGCGGAAAAAAAATATCTACTTAAAAGTTTGTCTTCGGACTGACGAATAGATAGTATACTAAACCATGTCTGAGAATACTGTAATGCGGCTCATTTTTTTCCAAATTTAATGTAGAAGAAGAGAAAAATATGAGATTAAGGATATCTCTTACCATTCAAAAAATATAGCCGAAAATTGAAAGAAACTCTTCAAACAAACAAAAAAAAAATAAAATTTTTTTCCATTTTTAGAAAAACTTTAAAGAGCTTAAATAAAGGCTTATCAGATCCAAACCGGGCTAGTTTTATAGGAAATTTAATGTAGATTATAAAAAGTAAATCATATCTAAGACATTGATAATCGTTTAAAAAATATGGCCATGAGTATGAAAAAAATTAATAAAAAAAAATTTTGTATCACACGCCAAAAGTTGCACAGCTGCTAAACAATGCCTTAGAATAGTGCAAAGGGTCTCATTCTTTTCCAAATTTAATGTAGAAAAATACAAAATTATGAGATTGAAGATATCTCTTGTCATTCAAAAAATATAGCCAAAAATGTAAAAAAATAATCGGCTAAAAATGAGTTTTTTGTAATTTAAAAAAAGGGAGTATAACTTTTTTATGATTTTGGATTTTTCTAGTCGTCAGCAGATGGTATTGAATCAAATAAAAAAAACCGCAATTGTCTAGCTTGTCTAAAGACACAGATGTTTAAAAACCATCTCAAAAAATGAAATTTTTCATGTTATTTTTTTTCACACTTGAAAATTAAATAGAAGGGGTTGATGAAAAAAAATGAAATTTACCCGACTAAAAGTATAGGATGAGAGGATCATTTCGCAAAAAAAAAAATTATTGAAATCGGACTATAAATACTGAAGAAAATAAATAATGAAAATGAACTGAAGACGCGGCAAAGTCATCAAAAATGAGGTTCTTTTCGCACGAATTATTTATATGTGTAAACAAACCTCAAACATTGTAAAAAGGTGTTTGTCATTTTCAAAATTTAATGCAGATTATAGACTAATTCAGATATTGAAGATATCTTTAACAGTTTAGAAGATATGAGTGAAAAAGTGAAAAAATATCGTAAAATTTTTGAAAAAATATCGAAAAAATGTGTTTTTCCCTTCCTAAAAAAAAGTGGTACAACTTTTTTAAGATTTTGGATTTTTGTATTTGGTTTTAGAGAATTCTGAATCGAATGCAAAAAACTCCATATAGGTGGTCTAGAAGTACCTTAATCAAAAAACGTCTTTTCAGCTTTATTATAATATAGATAGATAGATAATAATATAGATAGATAGATATTTAATATAAAGCCATTTTAAGCATTCAAGAAACAATGAATCGAAAGAGATGAAGTATGAAATTTCAACTACTTAGATCAAGGATAAGCCCCAGCAAATTTGGTGAAAGTTGGTTGAAGTTAAACCTTTTAAAACACGAATTGAAATTCACTAAAATAAACGGTGCTCTCACCTCAGAAGTTGGATGCTAACTTTAAAGGGGCCCTTACACGATCAATCATACTGTCAGTATTTGAGCAAATTGGCGTTTTGATTGAACGTGTATGGGCAAGACTGAAGGACTGAAGGCCGTGACTGACGAATTTCTAGATATTTTGAAATCCGAGCTTCAGTCAAGGAACATGGAACAGGACCAAAGAAAAAGGTGGAGGGGGTATTGACCAGCTCAGTCTGCATTGAGAGTGTATGGGAGACGCCACTCAAATAAATATTATTTTGAATTAAGAAAAACAATAAAATTTAAATTTTTCCTAATTTTTTAAACATATTGTTTATCGGGTACTATTATTTAAATATTCAGATAGGTTTTTCATGCCTTTCAAGGCTTAATATGTAGGCAAAGAATTCTAAAAAATATATTTTATTTTTTATTAATTCCAAAGTTCAATTAAAAAAAAATTTTAACCTACGAATAATTAACATTTAATAAAGTTTTTTAGATTAAATGTTTATAAACGAAGTAAAAAAATCTGAATTTTTTCAATTTTCGATTTGTGAGTTCACAAAAGCACGATTATATTTTAGAATATATATATATATATATATTAGGGTGGCTCTTATTTTTCAAAGTTGGAAATTTATTCGCGCTACCCCCTAGTTTGGTGCCATTGCCAAAAAAAATAACCTGTGTAAAATTTCAGCTCAATCGGATAAGGGGAAAGGGTGCCCCAAGAGCCCTGAAAATCGAAAAAAAATCAGAAAATATTATTTTATTTATTTATCTTGTTAAATATAAATTATATACAAAAAATTCTTATATAAAAGTTGTAGATCTATAAAAAATGCACATAATAACATCTATCAGTTTTTTATGTACACCTAACGGTTTCAGAGAAAACCGCGAAAATCCATTTTTACTTTCTCTTACCTATACATGTAATGTATATAGAGAGAGATAATATTTGGTTTCATGTAATAAATTTGATGTCGATATTTTGATGGATATACACGTTTTGAGATCCCCTGAGTCCAAAAAAATGGTTTATGCAACATGGGCTGCCTCGGTGGGGGTGGGGCGGTGGTGGGGGTGGGGGTGTTTTGTGAACAAAATATCTCATGAACGAAAAGAGCTAGGAGGTTGAAATTTTATATTTAATTAAACTACCCCCCTGGCACGTGACACGAAGCTTTAGAACAAAATTGGCCAAAAAGTACTAGTACTTTACTGATGTACTTTTTCAGTTTTTTTTATTTTCGATTTTCTCAAAATTCGTTCTAACGATTTTGATTAAAATTCATAAATCAATTATGTTTTAGATGATCTTTGAAATGTATATTCTCATTTTGCCCTCGAAATATTTTGAAGCACACTTTACTCTTGTACTTCATAGAAAGATAGGATCAATGGTTCTCATGATAACAAAATATAAATATTTTTCTATATTTATAAATTTTACATTTTAAAATTCACATGTACCATTCTTTTGGACACCAAATATATGTTGACACGAAAAATCTGGTGTGATAAGCACAGTATAGAAAAATATTTATATTTTGTTATCATGAGAACCATTGATCCTATCTTTCTATGAAGTACAAGAGTAAAGTGTGCTTCAAAATATTTCAAGGGCAAAATGAGAATATACATTTCAAAGATCACCTAAAAAATAATTGATTTATGAATTTTTATCAAAATCGTTAGAACGAAATTTGAGAAAATTGAAAATAAAAAAAACTGAAAAAGTACATCAGTAAAGTACTAGTACTTTTTGGCCGATTTTGTTCTAAAGCTTCGTGTCACGTGCCAGGGGGGTAGTTTAATTAAATATAAAATTTCAACCTCCTAGCTCTTTTCGTTCATGAGATATTTTGTTCACAAAACACCCCCACCCCCACCACCGCGCCACCCCCACCGAGGCAGACCATGTTGCATAAACCATTTTTTTGGACTCAGGGGATCTCAAAACGTGTATATCCATCAAAATCTCGACATCAAATTTATTACATGAAACCAAATATTATCTCTCTCTATATACATTACATGTATAGGTAAGAGAAAGTAAAAATGGATTTTCGCGGTTTTCTCTGAAACCGTTAGGTGTACATAAAAAACTGATAGATGTTATTATGTGCATTTTTTATAGATCTACAACTTTTATATAAGAATTTTTTGTATATAATTTATATTTAACAAGATAAATAAATAAAATGAATATTTTCTAATTTTTTTTCGTTTTTCAGGGCTCTTGGGGCACCCTTTCCCCTTATCCGATTGAGCTGAAATTTTACACAGGTTATTTTTTTTGGCAATGGCACCAAACTTCGACGTTCTCTTCCTACTGTCTTTTTCCAGCTTACATACATCTTCTTCGCCGATTCTTGCGATAAAGTCGCCAAGAAGAGTTAGCTCCATTTCTTCTTCTTCTTTTAATTCCATTGTTATTGCCTTTTCAACTTCTCTTATGTTTTCGTTTTTGTATACCGAGAAAATTACCCCTTTCACTCCTTCATTTCTCCATTCAATCTTCAGGCCCTTCATCCACTCCGTGATTTTAAAATTTTTCTTTATATTATTTTTTATTGCTACAACCTGTCCTCGCTTTGCTCTTCCTTTTCTATTTTCTCTTCTAGCCGGTTTCGTTTTCCATTTATACAGTTTGTTTAGCTGTTTACCAAAGTAGGTTTCCGATCTTTCTTCTATCCACGTTTCCAATAATATTAAAATATCAAATTGAGCAATGTAGGTCCAAAAATTTTGACTTTTGTTATTTATTCCCGCGACATTCCATAACAACAATGTAATAGCTCCTTCTTTCTCTTTTAATAGTTTTTTTGAATTTTTAGTTCTACTCTTTCATAAACGTCTCCTTCTTCAGTATTTTCCCTTAATTGCCAATATTCTCCCGTGGTTTCTAAATAAATTCTATTTCCTCTTAGATGGGCCTTTCTTCCTTCGCTTCTTATTTCTCTCACTTTTTTTAAAAGTTTATTTCTTCTTTCCCTCTCCTCTCTACTAAGATCTTCATATATAAATATTTTTGTTCCTTTTAAACTTCTTCGCACTCTAAATATATTATTTTTTTCCTGATAATTATTTAGCGTTACCAATATTGGCCTTATTTTGTTGTCTCTTTTGGGACCCAATCTTCTTGTTGCCAAAGGTGTTATGTTTTCTATTTTTAATTTTTCTTTAAAAATTTCTTTAATTTGCGTGATATCATTTTCAGATACATTTTCCTTCATTCCGTTAATAATAATATTTTTATTTCTTTCTCTTCTTTCCATTTTTTCCATATTAAATTTTAGTTCTTCGATTTGATCTCTCATCTCTTTCATTTCTTTCACCCATCCCTGCCTCTCCTCCTCTCTTTCAGCTCTCTCCTTTGCCAATTGGTCCTTAACTCCCTTTATCTCCTTCATCAAATCTTCTTTATTTTCTTCCAGTTTTTCCAGAATGCACGCAAACATATCTTCGGTATTCAATTTTCCTTCTTCACTTTTATGTTTCTTGTTTTGTTTTTCTTCCTCTGGGCTTCTTAACGTTTTGGCACTTTTTCGAAACGCTCCCGCATCCTCTTGACACATGTTAAAGAGCTTGATGATTGTGCCAGCCATGATTCCATGACTTTTTGCTGCCGTTCATCATTCCTCCTGTCTCCTTGGTTTTTTTTATTAATATCTGTCATTTTCAATCGATTTTTCCCTTAATTTTATAGGTAAAAATCTTTTATTACAAAAAAGCAAAATATTTTTCCTTTGTCTTTTTAATTTTTTTTTTTCTTCTTTATTCAACTGATAGGAGTTTTATTTTTAATTTTAAATCCGATTAAATGCTTTGAATGCTATGAATAGCCAGAAATTGTTTAAAAAAATTTTTTTTTTTTCTATTACTAAAATGGGCCGTAGAAGCGTAGTTTCCTTCTGGATCTTGTTAATAATTACACTCCGGTCTTCAAACTCCAAGACGATTCTCTGGGTACAAATTTCGCTCAGAACAACGAGAAAAAACCCAACACTTCAATCAAAAAACCAAGAGCTCAATTTATACAAGTCCACTCATTAACCCATATCAAGCCAACACAAAAATTTTCAAAAACTACAAATTTTTTTTCATAATTGTGTTTATTATTACCTATTTAATTAGGGAAAAATAAAAAAAAAATTATTTGATCAGTAAATATTGAGGAAATAGGTGGTTCGAAAACGCACCAATGGCTTGATCCATTAGAAAAAAATTTTTGGCTTTTTTTATTTTTAAATTTTTTTATTATTTTTTCACATAATATATTTACATAGGTTCTTATTAGATTTTTACATAACCTTTGATAAAATTTTTTCAACAATATATATGTATTATTCAATTTTTTTCACTGGTGCGAAAACGCACCATTGGCATAATATGGGATATAATTTTTTTTTTACTTTTTTTTATTTTTTATGAAATTTGCCGAAACAATTTATATGAATCGGTACTTTGCATTTTGTATATTCATATACAGTGTGTTTATAACACACTTTACATCTCTTTCGGGCTTTCTGCTCGTTTGCAATAACCCGAAGTTCATTTTCAAATCAATTGAACTTGTACTTGGTTGATGGAATGCACTTTATATAGCTTCCAACATTTTACCATGGTGCCATCTAAGGTATTTAAAAATAAATGCCACCACTATTTTTTACCTAATATCCCCATGGGCGTAACTAGCAAATTTGGCTGGGGGCGATGGGACCAGCCATCCTCGCTGGGGGGGGGGGCATGGGACCAGCCATTCTCCGGGAGACCCGGAAGGCCCCATATTGACTCAATTTCTGTTGGGTCGGGGAGCTTTCTGCCCCCCCCCTCCGGGGAGGACCACCCTAGTTACGCCAGTGAATATCCTTCATCGGTAATTCTCAACCCCATTATCATGTAAATCCACCCTTTCCATTCCTAAATTATATTTTGAAATAACATTAGGTTGAGATATATTTCCTTCTGATTTCGATGTCCCAACATATAATATCTCTTTACAGTATTTAGGGGCTCATTATTGTAGCCATTACTACATACAGTTACAACAGTATTGTCATTCAATCGCACTAATGTAATAACCCATATATAAACAATAACCATAGGTAGTAGGGATCAAGGGGACGGGATGATGCATGTAACAAAAATTTATTTCGATTTGCCAATCAATTGGAATAAATAGGGACGGGGTCTAAATAGCCTAAAAATGCCGAAAAAGCCTTTGAAATTAAAAAAATTAAAAAAAAACAATGAAAAAACATTCAGATAATATAAGGAAAAAGTTTAGGGTTTTTACCACTGCACAGTGGTCTAGATTGAAAAAAAGTTGGCCAAAATTAGAAAAAAGTTTTAGATTTGATTGAAAATTGGTATATAAGCGTTTTCGATGTCGCTGATTACAAATTTTATAATATTTATATAATTTAATAAATTGCAGTGGTGGATCATATATGGCGGATCACTCGTCAAAATTTGTTAGGTATATAAAATTATGCAAAATGTTGGTCCAAACATTTAAGTAACGTGTTCAAGACCTAGTTCACATCGTTTAGAATAATCTCAAACAGTTCTCGACCAGTAAGATTATTTTATCAATCCGTTTTTGCGTCATGATGATATTTATTTTTAAAAATATATATTATAACTTTTATTTAATTGAAATAAGAAAAATTATATTTATTCACAATAATATTTCAAAAATATAATAATACTTTGCAATAAGACACCCTCTATAAAAATATTCAAAAAAAAAAGCTCGTAGACTAACCAAGAGTCTGCCTGCCGCGGCTCAAAAATAGACATAATGCTATCTAACTTTAAAATAAAAATATTTTGTCATATAATAAGCTCTTATTTAACTAAAAAATAATAAAAATTATATTTCTACACAATAATATTTCAAAAATTTGAAATAAGATACGGCATATAGGGTAAATATAAAAAAAGCTCTCTCGTCGCTTATTTTTAACCTCAAAATTCGGGGGGCAAGTTGGGGCAGGATTTTTTTGCAGATTCTATTACAAGACATCTTAAACTATATATTCCATATCTCAGTTTCGTGGGCCCCGCTGGGTTCATAACTTTTTTGCTATTTTAAGGAAAAAGTTTTTACAAAAAAATCCATTATGAAAACGCAACTTTGACATGATTTCTAAAAAAGGCGAGTATAAATTAATGAAAACGGTACATTAGTAAATATTCTACATACTTTCCTTACCACCCTCCTTCAAACAGAATTGAAAAAGGACACTCGAGTAGAGAGTTATATGCATTTAAACAAACATTGATATTTCAGAGCCTCTGCGCGTCGCTCGCGCGCTGCCGAAAACGCTAACTTTGAACTCATGTAGCGCCTGAACTATAAAAGATATCTCACTTTCCTTTTGGATTTACATGCATCAACTATCCCTCTACAAGATTATATGGGACTGAAGTCATTCTGTGACTATTATTTTTTTCGACTTTTGGCCAACTTTTTTTCAATCTAGACCACTGTGCACTGGTGCGAAAACGCACCACTCTAATTTGTCATTGAATATCGTCTATAGTAATAAAAAAAATATTATGTATCGTTTAGCTAAGTAAAGTAATCTTATTGGTAATCTAATTTATGAAGAATGAAAATGAAAAAAAAATTTTTAATACAAAATATCTATTTTTGAAGTTTGGTGTTTTTTGACCCTTCGAATTTAAATAATTATTTAATATGTAAAGACTGTAAAATTCATCATTTTCTCTCATTAGCAGGCAAGAATATATCATAAATAATCTATAAAAAAATAATTAACCAAAACATTTAGATACTTATTGAGAAAAAAATTTTTTTAGGTACTGGTTCGAAAACGCACCAGTGCACAGTGGTCTAGATTGAAAAAAAGTTGGCCAAAAATAGAAAAAAGTTTTAGATTTGATTGAAAATTGGTATATAAGGGTTTTCGATGTCGCTGATTACAAATTTTATAATATTTATATAATTTAATAAATTGCAGTGGCGGATCATATATGGCGGATCACTCGTCAAAAATTGTTAGGTATATAAAATTATGCAAAATGTTGGACCAAACATTTAAGAAAAGTTTTCAAGACCTAGTTCACATCGTTTAGTATAATCTCAAACAGTTCTCGACCAGTAAGATTACTTTATCAATACGCTTTTCCGCCATGATGCTATTTATTTTTAATAAAAATATATAATAACTTCTATTTAGTTGAAATAAGAAAAATTATATTTATTCACAATAATATTTCAAAAATATAATAATACTTTGCAATAAGACACCCTATATAAAAATATTCAAAAAAAAAGCTCGTAGACTAACCAAGAGTCTGCCTGCCGGGGCTCAAAAATAAAAATAAAAATACTTTTCTCAAATAATAAGCTTTTATTTAACTAAAAAATAATAAAAATTATATTTCTACACAATAATATTTCAAAAATTTGAAATAAGATACGGCATATAGGGTAAATATAAAAAAAAGCTCTCTCGTCGCTTATTTTTAACCTCAAAATTAGGGGGGCAAGTTGGGGCAGGATTTTTTTTGCAGATTCTATTACAAGACATCTTAAACTATATATTCCATATCTCAGTTTCGTGGGCCCCGCTGGGTTCATAACTTTTTTGCTATTTGAAGGAAAAAGTTTTTACAAAAAAATCTATTATGAAAACGCAACTTTGACACGATTTCTAAAAAAGGAGAGAATAAATTAATGAAAACGGTACATTAGTAAATATTCTACATACTTTCCTTAACACCCTCCTTCAAACAGAATTGAAAAAGGACACTCGAGTAGAGAGTTATATGCATTTAAACAAACATTGATATTTCAGAGCCTCAACGCGTCGCTCGCGCGCTGCCGAAAACGCTAACTTTGAACTCATGTAGCGCCTGAACTATAAAAGATATCTCACTTTCCTTTTGGATTTACATGCATCAACTATCCCTCTACAAGATTATATGGGACTGAAGTCATTCTGTGACTATTATTTTTTTCGACTTTTGGCCAACTTTTTTCAAATCTAGACCACTGTGCAGTGGCTTGATATGGGTTAAAAGGCTTACTCTAATCTCCTACAAATATATATATTTTTAATAAATATTTAATACAAATATGTGGTCTATAATTAAAAATTCTCCTAATAATAATATTTCAAACCACAAAAGCTTTAATAAACAAAAATTAAAGTCCTTACGAGTTTATAGTTTTGAGGGAAAGTGAGTGGTCTAGGTGAAATAATAGTTTTTTTTATTTATTTTATTTTTTATTTATTAAAAAAAATTATATTATATGAAAATATACAATTTTACTAAATAATAAAACAAATTAAAGTATTAAAATAATAAATTTGTATCAAAAAATAAATTTTTATACATTTCCAAGTAAATTTAACACAAATACAAATCATTTTAATAATTTAATACAAAAGATATTTCGATTTTCATCTTCTTTTGAGAAGAAACAAAGAGTTACATTTTGTTGTGTATTTTGTGTAAGACAATGAAACACGTAGGTTTTTTATAATAGTAATATTTATTATTTAAGATGGAGGTAAGTATAATAATATAAAGAACTTAGAATGATGTGTGTAGAACGTATTGAATAGGTGCACTGTAAAAAAAAATATGAATTTTCATTCATATCTCATAAACTTTGGTGGTTTAATTTTATTAGACCAGGATATGAGCTAAAATTAATATACAAGTATATGAATAAGTATCGCTTTAAAAAAAATATGAATTTTCCTTCTTTTTTCATATACTTTGGTAGTTTAATTTTAATACACCCAGAATATGAAATAAAATTAATATAAAAGTTTATGAACAAATTACCAACTTTTAAACTTATCTTTTTATTTGTGTGCCGCCAAATTTTGAAATCGTTAAAAGTGTCCAGAGACAAGTTGAGAATCACTGGTCTAAACGTTCTCAAATAACTCGACTACCTCAAGGAATTTTTATTAATATTATTTTATAATTATTTTAAGGAAACTTGAAACTATTCTTTTAAAATTTATTTCACAAATCTAAATTTATTAAATTCTGGTTTGAAATTCGCGCTCTAAACTATTTAAATATTTATGAAGTATATTAAAATCATACTAATTAAATAATTTTTATAAAGTAATTCAACTAAATAGCTATAAAAATTAAAATTAAAATTAACAATTTCACCAAAATAATTAATTTTAAAATATACAAAAGAAATTGGTTAGGTTGGCACCAGAGTTGGGTTTTATACACAATTTTGCAGTTTTAAACAAAAATTGCGGTTAAAACTTGTATAAAACGTATAAAATATATTAAACGTATAAAATGTATAAAACTTGGATGCGCATGCGCAAACCCGACGAGAAAGGAAGTTCAAATAAAATTTTAATTAATTATTAACATTTTGATTATATTGAAGTAAACGAAACTAAGCATGCTGGGTCAACAGTATTAAGGTTATGGAGAAAGAAAAACCAGCGACTGCTTTCCACGTTAAAATAATTTATTCGCAGATATTTCGGTAAGCTTAACGCAAACCATCCTCAGTGCTTCAAATTATATGATTGTGGAGCGTTTAACAAACTCATAAAATGCTTGAGAAGCCATTCTATACATGGAGGGGACAAAATCGCATGAAGCAAGTCACTGTGAGAAATTATCGTAAAGCATACAAAAAATTCGATTGTGTCTTATGTATATACTGTAGATGCTGTTTTTCTCTCAGTGACTTGCTTCATGTGGTTTTGTCCCTCCATGTATAGAATGGCTTCTCAAGCATTTTATGAGTTTGTTAAACGCTCCACAATCATATAATTTGAAGCACTGAGGATGGTTTGCGTTAAGCTTACCGAAATATCTGCGAATAAATTATTTTAACGTGGAAAGCAGTCGCTGGTTTTTCTTTCTCCATAACCTTTTGATTATATTATTCACTAAATAAAAAGCAAACAACATCGTCAATGCTTTAGAACATTATAAAATATGAAAAGCTTTTAAGCTGTTTTTTCAGGGGGAGAGAATTGGTTTTTTACAGTTTTATACCTTTTATACATCGGCCTAGTTTTATCCGCGATAGTTTTATACATGTATAAAACCGTGTATTATACTCGGCGGGATAAAACTTGCCAACTCTGGTTGGCACCAAATTCTGTTTTTGAAGTAGCTGATTTAACGCATAGATAACACTAGTCGACAAAAATGAACTTTTTTTCTTTCACAAGAATGAAGATATGAAATTCTAGAAGTATTTTTCATGCTGAATTCAAATATCAATTCAGTTTTTCCCCATCAGGCACAGTTTTAGAGATATAGAGCAAAATAGATTTTAGTCGAAAATGGGCTCTAAAACGGCTTTTATTTAGAATGTTCAAATTATTTTTAACGCGACACCCCGTCAAATTATGCAGATAGTTAGAATACATATAAATTTTAAGTTTCATCCCAATCGGAGGTCATTTAGACGTGCCGCAAACGGCTTAAAGTTTAGAAAAATCAAAATTTTTAAGATTTTTTTGCTTTGGTCACCCCTAATACAATTTTAGAGATCCCTGAATGAAAAAAACATATATGTACGATATTCTATAGTTCTTTGGCTTTCTAAAAAGCATTCATTCGTAAAAATCTGTTAATTATTAACGAAATTATTAACAAAAACGTGAGCAAAGAAAAAACACAAGTACACTCACTGGTCGAAAAAATGGACTTCAATTGAATTAAAAAGCGAACCCTATCCACGAGGAGCTAATGTATCCTCTCTGAGCATCGGGTCACGGGCCCTAACTTTATTATATATTATTAAAAAAAAATATTTTTTGAATCTCATATCTTTCTTTATACTTCTAAAAGAACAAGAGGTCCATTTTTTTTGTCCAGTGAATGTACTTGTGTTTTTTCTTTGCTCACCTTTTTATTAATAATTTCGTTAATAATTAACAGATTTTTACGAATGAATGCTTTTTAGAAAGCCAAAGAACTATAGAATATCGTACATATATGTTTTTTTCATTCAGGGATCTCTAAAATTGTATTAGGGGTGACCAAAGCAAAAAAAATCTTGAAAATTTTGATTTTTCTAAACTTTAAGCCGTTTGCGGCACGTCTAAATGACCTCCGATTGGGATGAAACTTAAAATTTATATGTATTCTAACTATCTGCATAATTTGACGGGGTGTCCCGTTAAAAATAATTTGAACATTCTAAATAAAAGCCGTTTTAGAGCCCATTTTCGACTAAAATCTATTTTGCTCTATATCTCTAAAACTGTGCCTGATGGAAAAATTCTAACTACATATCTGAATTCAGAATGAAAAATTGCACTAGGTTCACTAATCAGATTTCTTGTGAAAAAAACCTTGTCGACTAGTGTAATTGAACGTGTATTATTATTTAAAATGAAATATAAATATTTAATCAATATATTGGAACATTTTACTAACAAAATCGTAAGTATTGAATTTGAATTTTTTCATTGAAATTTTTTTTTTCTCAATTTCAAATCAATTATTAGGTTTGTTCGTTTATCGCCCGACGTGGATGGGCACAAGTAGCCCAAGCCCACATTTCCCCAGATACACGCCTTCTCACCCCCTCTCTATGTGAAAACTAACATAGCTGTCAGGCTACTTTTGGATGCTCTTGTGCTGTTCTGGGTGTGCTTTGGGCTGCCCCGAAACCTTACCCAGACCTCTCCAGACAAAACACGACTGGCACATGTTTTCCTTCAATTAGCATATGTTCCGCCTATTGTCGATAAAGTAGTAAGCCACTTTACCACCCTAAAAACTCAATGAAGCCGTGAAGTTAGCAGCAAACCTGGTTTAATTAAAAAATCCCTTGTTTCTAACTTCACTTTTTGTTTGGGATTTTTCGGAGTTTTTTTTAAATTTTTATGCACTGCCTAAACCTTGATGCTTAAAAAACTATTTAGTTTATTGAATAATCCAACACCTCAATAGATAACAAAAAACCTAAAAAAAATTTTTTTGGTGTTGACGGTACATTTGTATTCAAGATGTAAAATTTATAAATATGGGAAAATATTTGTATTTTGTTACCATAGCAACCATCTCTCCTATCAAGTACAAGAGCAAAATGTGCTTCAAAAGATTTCAATAGAAAAAATGTTCTCATTTTGCATTTTAAAGAGCATCTAAAAAATAATTGATTTTTGAATTTTAATCAAAATCGTTGGAGCGAAAAAAATTTTTTAATAAAGAATAAGAGAAAATTTAGGTTTCCTTAAATATAAATTGAGATGTTCAATCTCTCCAGCCTGTAATCTGCGATTAACTTTATAAAAAAATAGTTTATTCCATTTATAGAAAAAGCATGGGGAGTTATATGGGAATCTGCGCATTTAAACAAGATAAGATTTGCTGACAAGGATCTTTATTTTCAAATAAGTTATTATTAAGAGCAAACACCTATCTAATAGAATATATATATTATATACTAGCTGCGGTAGGGTTGCCTCCGGCAACCCTACCACGCTAGGCCCTGGCGGGCGGCGTCTCTGAATAATATTAGTAGCTGTCCCCGTAAGTGTTTGCGTCACTGGTGGTGGTCCTTTCTGCGTCCATCAACCCTACCAGTCTCGGACCACGTTCCACATTTACTCATTAGGGGTCGTCCACATATTACATAAAGACTTTTTTGACGATTTTCTAGTCCCCCCCTCCCTGTCACATTTAGTCATATACAAACAAACCCCCCTACAAATATTATGTCACAACACAGAACTACCCCCCTCCCCCGAAAAAATTTCTTTTACAAAATTCATATCATTTTACCTTTTTTTTTCTTTTAGTAAATTTTCCCTCGTGACTCAAATAATCACTCCATTTTCCCCTGTTGTGAAAATCATTCGAACTTTTTTTTTTAAATTTTGAATTGTTATGTCACACTTAGAGAAACCCCCGGGTCCCCCATGTCACAATTAGTAACGTTTTGGACAGACAGACCCCTCCCCTCCCTATCGCGATACGTAATATGTGGACGACCCCTAAGCGGCCTCGTGACATGTCATCCTAGTTGCTGAGAATCGGCAGTAACTTAATCGAAGATTCAGCTTTCCTGGCCGTTGCTATTTTATTTTCTTCTTTCTTCTATCCTTTATTGTTGCTTCTATTTTCTAATAACTTAATCGAGGATTCAACTTTATATATTTTTAAATTCATGTTGGATGAATTTTATTTGCTGCTCTTTCCCAGCTACCCGGCCCAGACCTCTCGGCAGGTCCCGGGTTTATCAAGTAGGAGTCATCCCCATTTTTAAGGCACTTAGGCCACCTCAAATTGGGCCCTTTGTGTCTCTGGGTTAAGATTTTCTCCCACTTTCCTACCCTAAGAGTACTTCGGCAATGTTCTATTATTTGCGGTAAGCCGACTTCTGGTTAAACTTCAGATCCGTAATTATTATTGTTTCTATTTTCGTGCTCCTTTTCTTTATATTTGCCCTCTCGATTCCTCAGGCCATTTAGTTGTCTATATATACCAGGTATATACTGTATGTGTAGATAAAAAAAAAAATTGATTGAGACCGATGGCTACCGAGGAAGTTCAACACGCTGATTCCTGATTCCTCGCCCTATGGTTCACCGCGCTTTGCATTATCTAACTGCAATGATTTGGGTGTCTATTGCTCTAAACAGTTGCCAGCCCCCCCCCCCCTCTCGGCATAGTTTATTGTTGCTTCATTTTAGCTCCCTGGGAGCCCTGGCAACACAGAATAGCAGTACCAAGATCCTTGCTGTTACTCAATGCCAAAGCACGGCACGGCGAAACCTCGGGTGGGTGGCTTGGAAGAATCAGCGTATTAGCCATCGGTACATATTTAATTAAAAAAATATATGTATATATAGCCTAAAGATTAAAACCCTTAAATGGAAATGGGTGCCATGGTAACCAAATATATATATTAGAAATGGTTGCCATGGTAATGAAATATAAATATTTCAAAGAAAAGTATGTTAAAAAGACCTTAAATCCTAATTTTTTAGATAAAGAAAAAAAAAGATTTTTAATAAAAGTATATAAAAACACGCTCATAATCACATGGAAGGTTGTGCCAAAATTTCAAATCAATCGGCCCAGTACTTTCGGAGATCATCGGCCACACACAAACGAACATTTACATTTTTATTTATATAGAAGATAGATAGATATATAAAATAAAATAAATATCATTTATTACTTAAAACATCTTGTTCCAAGATTTAATATAAATAGAAGATTAAAATTAAAATATAAACAGAAATATGATAGAAAATCTTCCTCAACAAACTTAACATAACATAACATAATATTAGGGTGATTCTTATTTTGGGCTTTTTCGATTTTTTTTTTCAATGGTAGTCCTAAATCGGTTGCAAATCTATAAAAAAAATTCATGCCAAGTTTTAGCTCTTAATTTTAATATAAACCCGGAAGTTGTGTTATAACTTTGGAATTTTTCACCTCATGTACTAATGAACAGATCATGTCGGCAAATGATAATTCTTATAGAAAATTTAACGTTTTACAAAAAAGATCTCTTATGATTTTTTTCCAACTTGACTGGTTCAAGCCTTATTCGAGGTCAAAATCAAAGTTCTAGTTAATTTTGACTTCGAATAACGCTTGAACTAGTCAAATTGATGATCTGTTCATTAGTACATGAAGTGAAAAATTCCAAAGTTATAACACAACTTTTCCTATTTTATTTCCATTAAAAACTTTAACTATGGGAGGTCCGGGTTTATATTAAAATTAGGAGCTAAAACTTGGCATGAATTTTTTTTTATAGATTTGCAACCGATTTAGGACTATCATTGAAAAAAAATCGAAAAAGTCCAAAATAAGAATATATTAAAGAAAAATAAAATAAATATCATTTAATGCTTAAAACATCTTGTTCCAAGATTTAATATAAAAAGAAAAAAGATTAAAATGAAATTAGTTAAAATACAAATTTTTTAAATTTTTACAATTTTTTAAATTTAAATCAGGGAATATCAGGGAATGATTTTAATCTATAAAACTGAGAATATTGATCTTAAGGTAGCAACTCTTCGAAGTGAACATGTGTTTTTCTAAAAAATTGTACCGCGCTAACTTGTCGCTAACTTCAATCTGTAGAACTTTCTCTTACCCTATTTTTACACCTGCTATGAATCACGTGTAAATTTGCCCGTCCACCGGCACCCAAAGCGAGAAAAACAAACACCTGGGAGCGGGCAAGTGCTTACCAGGCTCCGCCCACTTGCTTGAGGGGCGGGACTTGGGAGCTTGCCCATGGATGCTCAATTTTGAACCAAACACCTGGGAAATTACCCAGGGTTAACCATGGATAGAATCAAACTAAGAGGAAGTTACCCTAACTCCGCCCCAACTCCGTCCTAACTCCGCCCACTTTTTCTAATCAAACGACGTTTTTAAGCACATTTCGGGCAATGGGTATCCAATGGGCATCCAATTGCAATAAACGAACAAACCTAATATTTTGCTTTTTTCTGAACAAAGGCAAGGAATTTATCTAAATTTATAAAATTCTCTTTTTTTTAACTCAGTCTAACCTTCCTTTTCTAAACATATTGTACCAACACCGAGAAATGGTCCATAGAAAAGGTCACTTAAACATAAAATTCTAAGAAGTATTTAAAATAATTTATTTAAAAAAAGAAAATGATAAGAATATACTAATTATCAGAAAATGATATTTTTTAATCAAATTGGCAAGAAAATCAAAGTTTAAACTAATTTCCTAAAAAAAGTGAGAGTGAGTTAGTATTTAAGTAATTCAAAATTTGTTATTTGGCATGAATTTTCGAGTGATATGAGCAAGTTAATAATTAACAAGTCAAAGTGCAGAGATGTTAAAAAATTGGTTGCTACTAGAAGTCAGGGCAGAAGGACAAATGACGAGGCTGACGTCAGGCGGTGTGAAAATTTACTATAAAATGCAAGGGACGGAAGACTCGAGAGCCCCAATCATACAAAAGCCCCATTCATACCAAGAGCTCCATTATACCAAGCACTCAACATTTTAATCAAATACTTAACACAAATAAATAATTAAAACAAAATAATCAAATTCATAAAAAACAAAATAAAATAAATAATATTGAAAATAAACGAAGAAAGAAGAAACGAAGAAAAAGAAAAGAAGAAGGAAAAAATACAACAATTACAAAAATCAAGCAATAAAAAAACACATCAATAAAATCAACAATCAAAAGAATCTGCGAGTTGACTTCCTACACCGAGTTCTGACATCCTGATGATCAACATTTCGGTCTTCAAAGAAGCTGCCTTCGTCGAGCCAAACTACAACATCGCCGCCGAAGACATCAATCCAGACTCAACCAAACCATCATACATCTCTATACAGATAAGCTCAACTCACTCGATTTTCTTGCCAAATAATAATTATTTAAAAGGAATTTAAATGAACTAAAAACTTTAAAATAATAAAATAATTGAATTTAACTTTAAAATAAAAAAACCATAATTTAAAACGGACCTACCAATAATAATTTAAATAAAATAATTTCAAAGACATTTCGGTAGCAAAAAGGGAATTCTTCAGGCCAAGTGTTCAGTAGTAATAAATTATAATACACGGTTTGAGGAATTCCATAAATTCGATTAACTTCATTTTTTATTTTAAATATTCAAAATTTAAACCGAGGTCATTGAGATTATTTTATCTAAAGAAGAAAAGATTTATATTAATATAATTGAAATTTAAATAATAAGATTAATAAAAAGACACACATATTATTTTTATAAACCAATTTGAAAGTTAATCTCAATCGCTAATTTTTTCATAAATAAATTTGATCTTTATAATTAAAATTTATACTTTTATTGACGTAATCAAAACCCAGAGTGCAACAAATTATATTTCAGATAATAATCAGTAATTAATACCATTACACAGACAACAGGGATTAGGGCGATCTGAAGGCCGCAACAATATTACCCTAATCCTATTCAGGAGTAAAATCTTTGAATAACTTTTCTCTAAAATAAATTTTTTTAAATAAACTTCAAATCAATTTTTTAATAGGGAAAAGTCTGTATCAGATCAAACAGATCAATATGTATTTTTTTTTTTACGTTTTTAGGAGAAACTAAATAGAAAAAAAATATAATCCTTTGATTATTTAATTAAGAATCGAAAATTAATTATCTTATATTTTTCTCCCTATTACTATTATTTTTTTAATAGCCCTATATAGATTAAAAGTTAAAATTAAAATAATTCTGATAGAGCGCTATTTTGTGGTTAAACGATTTTTTTTACATAAACACCTGCATATTTCTATATTTTATGCATTCATTTTATCTAATTTATTTTTAATTAACATCAAATAAGTGATATTTAAGTGTAAATTGAAAAATATTTGATTTAATATGAAGAATTGTATATAGTCCCATTGGGCCCCATTAGCGAGCAATAGCAAGGAGCCGCCACGGGCATCAGAGCCGAAAACAAACGAATTCTCCCGAACAGAATGGACCTTGTCTATTCGAAATACTTTGCTCCCTACCTCCATGGTGTCGATCTAAGGCGCCGTTCACACTGGGGCGATATTATCGCTAGCGATTGTTGCTAACGATATGTCGGAGCGACATATCGCAAGGGGGGGTTCACACTAGCGCGACAGTCGTATGCGATAAATAGGCTTGTTCTCTGTTTTCAGTCATTGATCAAGGGCAATGTGATTGTAATAATAATACCAAAAATGTAAAAAAAAGTTTCTGATTAAAAGGAATAAAATGAAAAATAAAGATTAAAATATTATAGGGCTATTTTTTTAATTTGAAGGAGGTATATAGCTGAGTGTTGATAATCAAATAGGTAGAAAGAATGAACAAAGCAGCTAGTTTATATTTCAATTTATTAATAAACCAGGGCCGGCGTTTCGGTCACATATGGGACCATCTTCATCTAATGTCTAAAAATATATATAATCCTCGACAAGTTATATTGTGCATACACAATTGCACGTAGCTCAATCATGATAATGCCTCAAATTCTACTATTATTATTATTATTATTATTATTATTATTAGTGAAGTCATTCAATCTCTGTCCATGGTATGATAAGAATAAAATTTGAGGCTTTATCATGATTGAGTTACGTGGAATTGTGTATGCCCAATATAACTTAGCGAGGATTATATATATTTTCAGACATTAACCTGGCCCTGAAGATGGTCCCATATGTGACCGAAACGTCAGCCCTAATTTATTAATAAATTGAAATATAAACTAGCTGCTTTGCTCATTCTTTCTACCCATTTGATTATTTCTTCTTTTATTTATGGAAAGAAGAATAAATTTATTTATAAAAATATTTATTTATTACACATCAATTTATTTAAAAAAATTTGAATTTTTTCTCTCTCAAAATTAGAATATTGTTTTTAACTTACAATTATTAGCTAAAGTTAGAAGTTTTTTAAGTTTAAAATATTTTTTATAATCTGAAAATAAGATTAAGGTAATATCATAAAATATTCAAAATTTAAATGTCAAAAAAAATTTATATAAAGATAATTAATTACCTTATGAGTATAAGATTTCATTTATTTTTATTTTTTTTTTAAGTTTTTAACTCCTTTTTAAAAAAATTAGCCGAGAATAAAGCTATCTAATATTTATATTTATTTTATTTATGAAATCTCCCTTAGTTGAGATGTTTTCTCTCTTGGCTGCCATGTTTTAATTTAATTTTATCGCGGCGATAGTCGCGCCGGGCGATAGCAAGCAGCAGCGATGCCGATATCTCGCGTGTCGCTGGGAGAGATATCGCGCATGTGTGCCTGGAGTATATAAAAAATGTCATTAAATATGTACGATGTATGTATGTATATTCAAATTTTAAATAAATTGTATTATTATTAAATTTATTTGGGAATGAGGGGATTTGAATAAAACACAGAAAACTATTGAAAATGATATATTAATATCTTATTCCAATATAACACCAACTAATTGTCAAAAGAGGAATTTCTTTGATCTAAAAAAGAAAAAAATATATAGATTTCATAAACGTTTTTTTTATAATGCAATTTAATAAAGGAAGCTCAAAAAAAAAAATTGGAGATCAATACAGGATTAAAATTTTTGATAGTTCTATTTTATAAGAAATAAATGAAAAATACTTTAATTTTTTTACGGAGGTTGTAACTTTTTGAAATTACATTCTATAATATTATATTAATATATCTCTGATTTAATACAATAATGATATATTTATGAAAATTTTTAATCGATTTGTATTTAATACAATAATCATCAAAATATTCATATTTTATTAACTTCTTTTTTTAAATTAAGTTTTCTAAGGCTTGATTATATACAGAGTGTTCCAAAGATTCTTCAATCTATTTTAGTAAAATAAAATAATTAAAAAAAAAAAATAAATAAAAACAATTATATTTTCTAGTAGATATAAAAAATTTTGAAGCTATTTATAATATTGTATACTTTTTTGATATGTAGTATGTCTTTTTTCCGGCTCTAAGCCAAAAGAAAATTTGTTTAAATTATTCATTTATAGAGAAAATCTGAATAATATAAGATAATAATAGGCTATATTTGAAATTTTTATTTAAATTAAAGTAAACTAGACAGAATTTGTATAGGTATATATATTAGACATGGGTCAATACTCGATTTTGCTGTACCAGGTATCAGCTGTTACAGGTACTTGTTCTGACCCGATACTTTTACCTGATACTTTTGTACCCCAAACAAATTTCACCCGCTAACTTTACATTAATTCAAGTCAATAAGAACTTGTCTAACATTTTTTCAAATGGGTAATTCCACACCAAAACAACATGGCACTACATGGACCCATTTCAGATTCAAAAATGCCATCCAAATGCTGATTCCTCATGGCAAACTGATGATAAGTTGATAGAAAGAAAAAAATTTTTGTGCACATTGCGGCCGTAAAACTCAAAATTAAAATTTCACTCATTTTCAACGTTCCAGAGTACAATTTTGGAAATTTGTTTACAGTTTGAATAGTTTAATGAAAAAAATTGGTTTCGAGCACTATTCCTAAGGGAAATTGACCGTAGAATCCAAAAATCACCGAAAAACCCGAAAATTTTCACCTCTAATAAGAGAAATTTACGAATCTGTGATTTTTAAGGTGTTTTTTTCATTAAATTATTCCCGAAAAACATATATTTTTAAAATTACTTTTCCATGCTTAAGTTACTCTAAAACATGTGTACTTTGATGGGGTTTAAATATTTTTTTGGGGAAAGCATGTTTAGTAGGTCAAAATTGAGAAAATTCAAAAAACATGTTTTTTTGTGATTTTGACTTCTGCATTCTTTATTAATTTTTATATGTTGCCTATAAGTGTACGACTTTTTGAGTAATACCTTTTTATTCTCCATTAAATTCTGTATAATTAAGAAAAAAAACGTACCAATCCAATGATCTGGGACAATGTTACTCTTTAATAGTTCAAATTCACTTAAAGTCATCTCAAAATGTTTTAGTTTTTCATTTTCATAAAAAGAAACAATTATAGTTTTGGGAAATAGTTCAAACAAGTTTTAAAATGAAAGACCAGCATAAATTTTAAGTTTTTTTTTATTGATAAGATCGTATGACAAACAATAATTCGTATCGGTGCTCACTTTTTTGCATTGAATGATGTGCCTATTTTTGGAACAAATTCATGAAAATTGCGTGTCCCAGGTACGGTGAATGCTTTACTAGCTCCTATGTCTCGGATTGCATCAACATCTTTTTTCCAAACGACTTCGCATTGTATATTTCCGATCCGTTGTTTGCAGAACTCCAGCAATTTTTCGACATCAAGAATTTGTTCGTTGTACGGTCGTCGCAAACTTTCGTTTCTTGCTTCTCGCTTTATCGTTCCTCCGATTCCGTCGCATGGTGACTTGCCATGTGATGTCGCGAAAAACGACCAGGTGGCGCTGAGTCCATATTTGGCGAGGTGTTCGCATAAGTACATGAAATTGTTGCAGTTTTTGTACTGACCTGGTCATCCATCGCTGAAATAATGTACGTTTTGAAAAAAGATGTTGATGCAATCCGAGACATAGGAGCTAGTAAAGCATTCACCGTACCTGGGACACGCAATTTTCATGAATTTGTTCCAAAAATAGGCACATCATTCAATGCAAAAAAGTGAGCACCGATACGAATTATTGTTTGGCATACGATCTTATCAATAAAAAAAATATAATTGTTTCTTTTTACGAAAATGAAAAACTAAAACATTTTGAGATGACTTTAAGTGAATTTGAACTATTAAAGAGTTGTAACATTGTCCCAGATCATTGGATTGGTACGTTTTTTTCTTAATTATACAGAATTTAATGGAGAATAAAATGGTATTACTCAAAAAGTCGTACACTTATAGGCAACATATAAAAATTAATAAAGAATGCAGAAGTCAAAATCACAAAAAAACATGTTTTTTGAATTTTCTCAATTTTGACCTACTAAACATGCTTTCCCCAAAAAAATATTTAAACCCCATCAAAGTACACATGTTTTAGAGTAACTTAAGCATGGAAAAGTAATTTTAAAAATATATGTTTTTCGGGAATAATTTAATGAAAAAAACACCTTAAAAATCACAGATTCGTAAATTTCTCTTATTAGAGGTGAAAATTTTCGGGTTTTTCGGTGATTTTTGGATTCTACGGTCAATTTCCCTTAGGAATAGTGCTCGAAACCAATTTTTTTCATTAAACTATTCAAACTGTAAACAAATTTCCAAAATTGTACTCTGGAACGTTGAAAATGAGTGAAATTTTAATTTTGAGTTTTACGGCCGCAATGTGCACAAAATTTTTTTCTTTCTATCAACTTATCATCAGTTTGCCATGAGGAATCAGCATTTGGATGGCATTTTTGAATCTGAAATGGGTCCATGTAGTGCCATGTTGTTTTGGTGTGGAATTACCCAAATGTTTTCTACGCTATTTATTCTTGTGTTGAGAACAAACTCATAATTATTCATTACTAAAGAGTTTTCCAAACTGACTGAACTGACATTTTAATGTCTCCAAATTTAAAATGTCAATTTATATAATGCTTTAGAAAAATAATTAACAAATTTCTTTACCAGCGAACGAAATTTAATTTATTGAAGTCCATTATGTATTTCAATTCACAGTTACATATATTTTTACTTTTTTAATTAATGTTTTTATATAAAAAAATAGTTTCAAAGTAAAAATCAGATAACTTATTTATTAAAAAAAAAAATATATTTTTTTCATTTCTGCTCTCTTTCTTAAAGTGAAGAAAAGAGAAATAATGTATTAGTAATAATTAGATTTGTATTTAATTATTATAGGGCCTAGTGAGAAAAGTAGAGTAAAAAATGTTTCGGAATGACGTTCGAAAAGGGCGCCAGAGCAATAGTGAAATTGCCCTGTCAGGAGAGAAGAGACGGGGCGGGGCGTCGCGAGTTGAGGGTTGCAAGAGAAAAGGAAAGAGAGAGCAGGCCTGGAACAGGCGCAACGAAAACTATACCGGGTAAAGAAACGACTCTAAAGTATTTGATCAATGCGCAAGCGCGAGAAATCGGGCACGAGTGAGAAACAAATACCGAGAAAATAACAGATACTTTTTGTATCTGTTATTTGAATATCAACTACTCGGGCATACTCGACTGGACTCGTATCCGTTTCTCACTCGTACCTGATATCTCGCGCTTGCGCATTGATCAATACTTTAGAGTCGTTTCTTTACCCGATAGTTTTCGTTGAGCCTGTTCCAGGTAGAGATGGGCAAAATCGTTCTTTTTGAAGAACGGGTCGTTCGCCGTTCGATCTCCTAAACGACCCCTTCTCCACGACCCGTTCATCGTTCTTTTTTCACTGTCTCTGACCCCCCCCCCCCCCCCGTCTCATTAAGGACGAAGGTTTTTTTTTAACATTCACACTTTTTTTCTCATTCCCACAGTCTTTTTAGGCAACTTTGGCTATATAAGACTTGACGATAACCGTTATTTATGAATCTATCTATATTGGGGTCCAGGCATTTCTATTTAAACCATTTGGTATCCAAATGGCTTAAATAAAATCATCAGACTGCCTAGGGTCCGAACGCGCGACGCACAGTGGGCTGAAATACGAAAAAAGCGGCCATAATTCGAAAAAATGAACTTCAAAATATAAAAACAACGTTTTGCACACTAATAATAGACTATATGTGGACCTCAGGACAATAATTCATTTTTTTTTTACCCAACCCAAACCCGAGTTATAGAGCGCCAAAGTGGGCAAGAAAACTTAGTAACTTTTCTTTGCGTTTTAAGTCGATATTCAGAAATTTTTTTCATGTATTAATATTAATCCAATTTTAATGAATTTTTTTTTGAATCATAGATAAATTAATCTTCTTTCTGAATATATTTTTGTTTTTCTTGTATTACCGTTATTTATTTTTAAATAATTTTTTTTTGTAAGTAAAAAAAAAAGCAATATAAATTTTTTTCAATTTCAAAAAAGTATATGGGCATCCTCTTGCCTTCTAACAAACTCAATAGATTCTGAAACTAGAATACATGTAGAACATAATTGCATCGAAACTTTTTGCCCGATTTTGCCCGAAAATTTTTTATTAATTTTTTTATAATTAAATCGGCAGAAAAACAAGTGATTTCCATCAAACCATATGAACTTCTCTCTGCTTTACAGATAATATTGAAACGTGACAAAGGGCTGACGGACAAAATAAAATCAGGCTATTATTAGAATGACCATAAAATTTGAAGGGAGGCCTCAAATTTTGTAATCTTTTGAAAAAATAATCTATTAAAAGGGAATATTCAATATTTGAAAATTTCATTTTTTCTTGTTCATATTTTTATTAATATTATTGAAATAACTATATTATTTTTGTATACAAGTGATAAAGCCCCCCTGGACCCCCTTACATGCCTTCAGCGAGCAAATACATCACATTTATTCTTGCTCACTGTTTGGAAATTTTGCAATTGCTCGCCTTCGACGCAAAATTTTAAAGTTTTAAATTTCCCTCACTGACTCCACTTCCTCTGTCTCTGGCCAATCAGCGAGAGACAGTGGTAAACAGGAACATAAAACAGAAGTTAGTGGCTAGAATATAGTAATTTATTTTTTAGCAAATAATTTTTATTTAAGTATAATGACAGAGACATAGAAGCCGACTCCAAGGGGCCCAAGGGGCTCGAGCCCCCTCCCCCTCCTCCCCCAATGTTAAGGGAAGAGAAAATAGTCATCTTTGTAATCAGCAATCCATTAAAATGTATATAAAGACGTATTGCTTATATAAGCTTATATAAAAAAAAAAAAAATTTTGACCCATTGAGTAAGGGGTAGTTCACCCCCATGCATGTTTTTTTTTAAATAGATGACATCTTTGGAATCAGTATCCATTAAAATGTATATAAAGACATATTGCTTGTAATTACCAAAAAAAATTTTTTTTTTGTTTCCTTCAGTAAGGGGTAGTTCACCCCATCTATATATTTTGTAAAAATAAATGACATTTTCGTAACGAGTGACCTTTAAAATGTATATAAAGACATATTGCTTGTAATTATCAAAGCAAAATTTTTTTGCTTCCTTCATTAAGGGGTAGTTCACCCCATGTATGTTTTTAGTAAAAATAAATGTCATTTTTGTAAAACGCATATTTTTTTTGATTTTTTGACATATGTTTTTCTTTATATTTCACACATCATAATTTTTTTTCAACTTTGTCAAGGGGTAATTTCAACCCCTTATGGTAAAATATGAAAATATTGAAGGGTATAGAAGAACATATGATTATGTATGTATAGTTTTAATTTTGTAAAAATCCGCCCAAAAAAAGATAATTATGGCCGCTTTTTTTCGATTTCAGCCCACTGTGCGACGTTCGGTATAGAAGGTGGGCACGCCACCAACTACAGCAAGCCCGGGGCATGAAGCAGGTTAATTTACATACTTTTTTGTTCAAAAAATATTTAATTTTATTTTAATATGTCAAGTTGGATATTTACTAGCCCACAGACTTAATAAAAATAATCTGAAATAAAATAAATATAAATAATGTTTAGAAAACAAATTAACGATTAGATATAATAATTTTATGTAAAATATTAATACCTTTTAATAAGTTAAATTTTTATATAAAAATTTATATTTTTTTCATCATCGTTTATCCGTTTAGCCAAAATTTCATGAGCATAGCCGGTTTCATAATATTTTTAAGGTTCTAAGCTTTTCTAAGGCTTTAACTGTTCGTTAAAAAAAAATTACCATATCCATCGTGTTAACAAATGGCAAAATATTAATGTCAAGTGTGCTATGGAATCAATATTATCAATAATTTGTATTTTTTGGACATATCGATACCTTATATCATCTTTGAGGGTTAAAAAATAGTTACTTCTATGCATTTTGATAAAAAATTAAACAAAAACACCAAAAAAAGCAATCTATAAGGTTTAAAAAAACAACGATATGAATAATTCAATGACAAATGTCAGTTTTGATTGCCCGCCACCCGAATTTTATCGATAAATCCCGATCGAACTTGAAGAAGTAAGCAGCGCCGGATTGGCCGGTCGGGAGAATCGGGAATTTCCCGAGAGGCCGCTGGCTTTTTGGGGCCTCAAACCATGGGGTTGTAACTCACAGGATTTGACATAAGAAAAGTTGCTAACGCCAGAGGTAAGAGGCGCTAGCGTCGCAGTCCCAGATTCGGTAGCTCCGCCCACTATACTCAAATCGGCATGCTAGCGGCAGTCCACTTGTCACATTGTGTTTGTTTGATTTGTGTGCCACCAGCATACCCTTACTACTTCTATTTGAAAAGCGTTGAAAAAACATCATAACTCGTGCCTATTAATTTCATATTATTATTATCATCAAAATGGTGTTTAAATCTTATGTGTGCAAGAAATTTGGAAAGGAAAGAAGATTGCATCGTTTCCCAAGCTCAAGTTGTGGTTTATTTACCGTGGAAAATGTGTACTATAAGTAATATATTCTATTATTCAATTAAAGACCTTAGCTAAATTATTAATTTTTTTTTTAACTTGTTAATTTATTTGGATACCAAATAGTGCAAATAATGTGTGGATAATATGTATCATAATAATATATAATATTTTTTATGTATGTTTTAATGTCTATATGACCTAAGATGGCGAAAAAACCATGTGTATTTTGATAAAGCAAAAATAAAAATTTCAACTCTTTAACCATAATAACTTTGTCTTATTGTTTATACCTTATAGACCTATATAAATACGTCTTTACTCAAGATGTTTTTATATTTTCATTTTCAGAAAAAAATTGATATTTTTACATTAACACGTGGGGGGCAAAAGGGCGTAGCGGTGAAGGGCGGAGCCAATTCACGAATGACGTCACTTTGCGACTCTAGCGCTAACAGGCGTCTGTTGTTGCAGTTGTGACGAGTTTGACAGGCTTTCCCATCTATATTATCTATGCCTCAAACTTTTAGAAAACGGAGGCCGCAGGGTTTTAGAGTCCTTAGGCTTTAAGAGGCCACAGTTTTTTCGGGGCCGCTGACTTTTTGGGGCCATGGGCTTTTCGAGGCTGCGTGCTTTAAGATGACGGTAGCTTTAAAAGGCCGCGAGTTTTAGAGGCCGTTGGCTTTAAGAGGCTGCGAGTTTTAAAGGCCGTTTGTTGGCTTTAAGAGGCCGCTGGTTTTTTTGGTGCCTCAGGCTTTAAGAGGCCGCTGACTTTTTGGAGCGGCGGGCTTTATTCATTATTTATTTTCCACCCTACAGCTAGCTGTCAACCATTTACGGGAGAGTGAACAATGATTCAGTTGTATAATTAACATGCACTAGGGCAGTGGTTCCCAGCCCGTGGGCCGCGACCCAGTTGTGGGCCGCGGATGTCTAAGAAATGATAAAAATTATATACAGTATATATAGGTTATATACATATACTGGGCCTCAGCGTTTTTTTTACGGAAAAAGCGGGCCGCATATCAAAAAAGGTTGGAAACCACTGCACTAGGGCATGAGGCAGGCCTGTTTGTATAGATCTGATCCAATGATTTAGGCGGTCTGAAGAAAAGGTCTTCGACATTTATTAAGCCCGAAATATTTATTTTATAATAAAACAAGCTAGGTTTGATAATAGACGTTTTATCAACGTTTGGTAGGCTTAACTCAAAAATTTAATTTCATACCGAAACATTTTTACATTTTTTACTCTACTTTTCTCACTTAGGCCCTATAATAATTAAAGATAAATCTAATTATTACTAATACATTATTTTTCTTTTCCTCACTTTAAGAAAGAGA
Source organism: Euborellia annulipes (assembly GCA_023213315.1). Classification (NCBI taxonomy): domain Eukaryota; kingdom Metazoa; phylum Arthropoda; class Insecta; order Dermaptera; family Anisolabididae; genus Euborellia; species Euborellia annulipes. Next base: position 113,872 of record JAKCPI010014626.1, on the reverse strand, counting down.
GCAGAAATGAAATAAATATTTTTTTTTAATAAATAAGTTATATGATTTTTACTTTGGAATTTAAATACCAGATACTTTTTGCTCGTAGCGATTATGTGTACCTATTACTTTTTCGTACCTGATACAAAATATCTGATTGATACAGTATCCAGGGCCGGAACTAGGAGATTTTTTAGGGGTAATTTGCCGTCCCCTTCTTAAAATTTTCCCTGATCTCAAAAATTTTTCTGTGAAAAATTTTTTTTTCGCGGAACCAAATTTTCCCGTCCGAAAAAATATTTTATTTTTTTTTAGAGACGCTAAATTTTTGCCACCGGCGGAACCAAAAATTTTTATCTTTCTTTAAAATGCCGCCCCCCCCTGATATCTGCCGCCCGGGGTATGTGCACCCACTGCCCCCCCCTGAATCCGGCCCTGACAGTATCATCCATGTCTAATATAAATGTTACATTCACAAACAAAAAATCGTTATTAAACGTGGCGTCTAATATATTTTCTCTTAATTTAATTCATCTTTTTAATTTTATTATTCTACTTTTTCTCTTAAACTCAAAAAACGCATCAGAACTGAAAATGGATGTCTAGAAGAAAATGTAGAGTGATTTGAATTTATTTACCAAAGTTTTTAAATAGGTTAGATTTAAACTCTGGACTTTAGGGCCTATTTTATACGTTGGATTAAATATTTTAAATGATACAGAGGGTGTTATGATTAAGTGTATCAGGGGCGTATATAAAGGGGGGCCGCCCCCCCCCCCCCCGAAATTTCCCAAACACATACATATATAGGGATATACAGACATCAGCGCAACAAATTTTTCCGCAGGATGGAAAACTTTGATTCCGCAAAAGAAAAAATGTTCCGCAAAAAATTTCGTGTGAAAAAAAATTTAGTTTCTTAAAAAAAAAATTTTCCGCAGAAAAATTTTTGAGTTAGGGCGGGGGGCCCGAACTGAGTCCCCCCCCCGAACTGAGTTCGGGCACCCCGCCCAAACTCAAAAAATTTTCTGAGTTCGCCCCCCCCCCCGAACTCAAAAAATTTTCTGCGGCCCCCCCCCCCCGAAAAAATTTCTATATACGCCCCTGAAGTGTATTATTTTTAAAACATTAAAAATATTGTAATGTAGCATTTTAAATAGATGTCAATTTTAAGGAATATTTTGTAATTATTATTCAGTTCAGGTTATGTCTTTTAATATAAAATGTCATTTTTGATATTTTTTATTTTGATAAGAGAAGCTATGACGGTTCACAGTTTTAAGAATTCAATTTTTTAGTTCGTTTTTTTTAATATGAAATTTAAATAAATAAAATTATTTTAATATTTTAATAATATAAAAGCCTAATTTTTTTCACCATGGAACACTCTATAAATATATTCCTATTTCTAGTTAATAATTAATTATTAGATAGAGAAAACGTAAAAAAATAATTTAAAAAAAGGTGAAAATGAGACTAATTTAAGGAAGTCATCCATTCAACAATAAACTACATATAATTACCATATTTTTAAGGAAAGACATGGCAGATCACTGATTGCGTTAATAGATATTTCTACTATGTAATTAAAATTTGCTTTCATTTAAATATTTTATTGAAAATTGAATTATTCTGCAGGAATATTTAATAGTGTTAAACTAGTTTATTAAATGTTTATTAAATATTGCAAATTAACTTAAAAAGGAATGACTAGATGTTTTTTTATTATTTGTTATTTATTATTTCTAATTTTTTTTTTTTTTTTTTTTTTTTTTTTTTAGCTGAAATAAACTTGACTAAGATTATGTGACGAAGAGCAAATTAAATTCATTAGATTCTTTCAGCCTGAATTAATACTCGCTCGATACGAAATTTATCCCCAAGAGACCAACAGCTTGCTCGACACGTGTAAACCAGGACAGTGCCAAACTCGAGATGCACACTGCTAGATGATTGCTAAAAAATAAATATATACAAGACATCAAAATATTGGTAAAAAAAGACGGGAGGTGGGTAGAGTTGTTATTTATAATAACCGGGAATTTAATTGGGGCAAAGAACAAAACCCAGAACAAGAAACATGCCCGCCTAAACCCCCCGCTACACGATCAACTTGGTTGACAACTTGGTCGATAACCAAGTTGAACCTGTTTTCTCACAGACATTCAACAAGATTGTCAACTTGATCACCAACATCACTTTTTTTCTAAACTCGAACCAAGCGTTACTATATAACACTCGAAAAATTCAACCCAATTATTGTTTTTTGGAATAAGGGACATTTTTATATTTAAAATAGAAACAATAAGGCCCGACTGCTTCATCCTGGGTGAGTTTGTTAGCCCCGACTTTTTTTGTAGTGCAGAAACCCACTTCAATTTTATTTTTATAGTAAAATATACGATATTTCATCATTTTATTGCTAAAAGAAGTATTCTAGAAGTACATATATTTGTTATTTTACCTTAGATTCTACTTATTTTATCAATAAAATTATGAAATGTTGAATATTTTATAAAATATGTTATAGGCTAGGGCCCGCTTGCATCAAATCTCGTCGCCATCTTTAGCCCTGAGTTAACCCCACTTTTGAGTAATTTCAGCTAGATATATATGGTGAATTGGAGCCAAGGTCCAGGCTAAAGTTAGCCCAGGCCCAAAGTCGGGGCTAAGATTTAGCCCTGGGGTGACACGTACGAACATGTATTATAAACACAAGCATCCTAACTTCACGAATATAAAAATATAAAAAATAATATAAATGCAATCTGGAATCTACCGTTTTTTTGTTATTATTCATTTTATGTCAATCAGGATTATACTCGTATATCCAGGATATATTGAAAGTTGTTGAGTTTTCTCCTAACTTCATCTAAGGTATTGCACATGTCTTGTTAATAAAACTATTTGTCTTCAAATTGAATGCAAATTGATATAATATTGATATTAAATATTTATATAAATATTTTCAGTTGATATTACTTCTTGTTAGGTGAAAATAAAAGGTATATTTCTTTTTGAAATTATCTTTATTTGAGCCACACAGCTGGCAATTTGTCAAAATAGTTGTGAAGATTGGAACAATTGACAAATTGTTATGTGAACACTAATAAATCTTGTTTATTTTTTTGAAAATTTTTAAATTTTAGCAAAAAAAAAATTAATTTCTTATATTTAAATGCCCAGGATGAAGCAGTCGGGCCTAAGAGTAGCAAGTAATAGATGTTTACTCTAGATCGTTGACTTTCAACTAATGTTCCACCTAGCAGTGGCGTAGGGAGCTTAATTCGCGCCAGGTGCACAATACCTTTTTAGCGCCCCCCCCCTCCCCATTCGAAAACCGTATAATATTATATGTAAAATATACAAAATTATTATATTACACTGGCACTAAATTTAAAATATATTTTCCAGAAATCAATTATAATAAAAATTAAAATTATCCATCAATTTTTTGTTTTGCGGACCATTTGGCTGGCGCCCCTTTGTGAGTAGCGCCGGGGCATGATGACTCCCCTTGCCCCCCCCCACCCCTCGCTAGGCCACTGCCATCTAGCAAGTTGTCAACCTAGCAATAGACGCTCCTATACTGTTGACAACATTAGGGATCCGCCCACAAGTTTTCAAAACCTTGTGATTTTTCGTCAACATGAAATTTCAACCGCCCACAGACATTCAACATTGACTTCAACATGGCATGTTGGCTACAAGGTTGATCGTGTAAGAGGCGCTTAAGACGGGCAATTTGCATGGGGTCCAGGTGGCCCTTGCAACTAGTTTTTACTTTTTATAAAAAGAGTATAGGCCTCCCAACTTAATAATAATATATATAATACAATAATAATTTGAGATTTTTAAATTGGTATATTAAAGTTTGATGAGTTTATTTTTTTAACTTAAAGGAATTTCATAGAAAAAGTCTCAACTTACGCTGTAACTAGTGCTGGCGCCTGTATTGAAAAGATTAAGCTTAGGAATAATTGTAGGTAGTAATTGCATTTCGAATTGCGTAGGCTCTCGACAGTATGCGCATAATCCAGGTACTTTGGGTGCAGGAGAAAGGAACAATGGCCCATCAGAATCACGGCTATACCTGTAAATTTCAATTATTTATTAATATAATAATAATGATTTTATTATTCTAAGCTAGTAGTTTTACTCGTCGAACGTTGTTCTAGGTGGGTTATTTTTTAATTAAAACTAATAAATAATTTTAATTTTGGCATTCATAGGAATGCATTTGATTTTTATCGTTAAGTTAGCTGAATACTTTTTTTTCAGGATCAAGAAATTCGAATGTTGAAAAAGCTTGAAATTCCTCCAAGATTTGAATGATTGAAATAAATTTTTCCAATCTTAAAAAAATAATAAATAAATAAAATAATTACCTTAAAATTTGACCAGGATTGTATTGTATTCTAGATAAAAAATGATGAAACATTGTATCACCATGTGCTGGAATGGATTTTTCATATTTCTCAAGAGAATGCTCATCTTTTTGAACACTCGCTTGATTATGTTCTTGTGGAAATTGTGCATGTTCATTAGAATTTTGATATTCTTGTATAAGTTCCCGTACATGATCGAGAACACAATTGGAAGATAGTTCTTCTTCAGCAACCGAAATAAAAGAAGGAGTGAAATATGGTGTCGGATGATCTCTACAATCGACTAATTCAAGAGGTAATGGTGCGGCTTCTTGGAGAAGAGCTGAAAGGTCTACTTGAGGCATAATAGGAGTGTCAATTGTAATCACTTCGCCTTCATCTCCTTCAAGTTCCGCAGTAGCGGTTGGGGGATGAAGGCGTCCAACGGCACCCATATCGCCAGCTCCAGCTGGTCTCTGGTCTTCAGCGATATTAGCATTTTTCTCATCTACTGAAAACTTTTCAAGCTTAGTCAGAGCTTGTGATTTATTATATTGCTCATCCAAATCATTTACTTGTTCATCTTCGTCAGAGAATGATTCTGATACAGATTCAACACTATTTGACATACTATTCGTTTGAAGAGATTCTATTCGATTAATGACGTTGCCATTTTTTTCATCGTTATTTAGATTATTATCATCGTCCCAATCATCGGCGTTAACACCCCAGTCTAAGGTTTTTGAACTCTTATCTGTTGAAGCTTTTTCTTCTACTTCTTCAAGACATTGATTGCGAAGACAGATCCAACTAAAGAAAACAAATTAAAATAATTATCTAAATTTTTTTCTGAAAATATTTAGATTAAAAAGTATGTTTTTTAAAAAAAAAAACAAAATATTCAAACTCAAAACCTGGAGATTTTGTCAATAAATTAACAATTACCTATCTTGTTGATTCCAGCAATTAGGATTGATACAAGCAAACAGATATAGAGTCCTATGATAAGGGGAAACATCCACAGGAGCGTAAATTTGAACCACAAGTGGTAATGTTAAGCCACATAATTGACATGAGGGGTTTTTTATTCCTTCTCCAGTCCAATCCTAAAAAAGATTTTCACTAAATTATATTTAAATTATATTTTATTTATTTATTTATTTTTTTTTTTTTTTTAAATAAAAACTGATCCACTTTTTTTTAATAAATTAACAAATTTTTTTTCTTTGCTAATTTATTTTATTATAATAACTGGCCTTCGGCGAACTTCGCGCCTACCCGGGGGGGGCTTCATCCCCCCCTGGAGCCCCTCGCCAGCTGGCTCGGGCCCGTCTGCGGTGGACCCTCGCCTTTTCTTAATTATGAAAAAACATTATCATTACTATATTTCAATTCAGTTTTTTTTAATTGAAATTTTAACCATGAAAATTATTTTTTATTAGAATTTTAAGGTGGAAGCGCAATGGGCCCGGGCCCCGGGGATATAGCCCCCCTGCCCCCCCCCCCCCTGTCTGCGGCCCTGCTTATATTATTGGTTCTCAAGAAAAGTATTTTACCATCTTTGCCAAGATACTATTACTAAGGCTTATAATGATGTAACAGGTAAATTTTTCCATTTTTTTTTTTTTTTTTGTCTTTATGTGAATTAAGAACACAATTTTACTCTAGGGACTTCCGCGAGCTTAACTATCTGGTTCTCCTCTATCTAACTCTTTGTGAAAAGTATAAAGAAACACTCTTTGGAGATATTAGACGACAGATGGAGAAGCAATTGCAAGAGTCATAATGGAAAATGTGTTCAACGATTTGTTTGGTCTCTTCAACACCTTTTTGGGTGAAAATATCCTGGCCAAGAGCTCCACTGGAATCGACGTATATGTTGCTTTTATCCAGAATTTTTTTTTATAAATAAATCGTTTATTTACAAATTAATAGTGTTTTATTTTAAAATTTTTGTAAGATTGCTACATGGATATCTTTTCCATCTCTATATATATAAAGAAAAGAAAAGAGAGAACTCACTGAATCGTTCATTGATTGGTTGACTTACAATCGCCGCACAGCCTGAACTGCAAATTACGTTTATTGCCTTGGCGTGAATTCCTAAGCTTTTTCAAAATTCTATTTTTAAGAGCATTAAATTCTCATTTTGGAGTTTTTTTGTGAAAGTTCTGTGAATATCCTGAGATCACTCACACGCACTTGGTGGGGTGCGGACCCGAAGATACTGAAGATTTTGTATCAATCGATAGTTAGATCGCATATCGACTATGCTCTTCCAATCTATGGTGGGACCAAAAAATGCCATTTTAAGAATCTAGAGCAGATCCAATTCAAAAGTTTACGGATTATTTTAGGGGCAATGAAGTCATCACCTACAAATGCTTTAGAGGTTGAGGCAGGAGTTATGCCACTTAATTTGAGATGCCTTTTATTAGGATCGAGATTTCTTGTTAAAAGGATACAAGATATAAACAACACAAGCATGGTGGCGTTATTTCAAGTCAGGAGGACTTTGCTACAGAAAAACATTAGGAGAAGTGGCTTTACCCCTTTGTGTACGGCTTATGAAGAAATACGAGATCTAGAACCATGGTTGGAGAAGAGTAATAATCATGGGATTTATGGGCACGATATAGAAGTTTTAGCTACAGAAATACCTATTTATATCGATTGTTTTAAGAATAGAAACATACCATCATCTACTATTGCGAATGCAATTTTTAATACTTACCTGGAAGAAGTAGCACCCAGTAGTTACAAGATCTTTACAGATGGATCTAAGGACACCGACAAAGGAGTGGGTTTTGGGTGGTATGACCCTCAAGAAGATAAAAGAAGCCAGTTCAAAGGAAGAAATGAGATGAGTGTATACTCAGCAGAGGCTATGGCAATTTTAGAGAGTTTAAAGTATATTGAGTCATTGAACAACCATCGTAGCTTTGTAGTTGTATCAGATTCCATGAGTGTCTTGAAAAAGATAAATAGTTTGTCTCTCGAGGTAAAAGAAAAGACAATTCCGGAAATTAAAGAAATGTTTTTTAAGTTGAAAAGGGTAGGTAAGATGGTTAAATTTGTTTGGGCTAGAGGGCACTGTGGAATTGTAGGAACGAAATAGTAGACTCGATTGCAAAAGAAGCATCCAGTTTGCAATTCATCACCCACACACAGTTAATGCCGGACGAAGTTGGATCAGTGGCTAAAAAGAAGTTAATCGAAAAGTGGCAAAAATATTGGGAAGAGTCGTCTACAGGTAGAGGGAGTCATCTTTTCAATATAAATCCAGTGGTTTCCTTATCATCTTGGCATAATAGGATTGAGGGGGAGTAGGGCATTCTACTCGTCCCTCACCAGAATGCGTCTAAACCATGGATGTTTTCCATAACATTTAAAAAGAATTAATGTCATTGATAGTAGGGTGTGTGCGTGGTTGATGGTGTATCAGAAGGGACTCTTAATCACATATTCTGGACTTGCAGTCTATTAAAATATAGGAAAGAGTCTAACTTTATTGGTCCTGAAGCTTTAAGCCCGCTCTTGTCTGAAGTAAAGAAAGCTGTATATTTTGAGCTCTTCCAATTTTTACAGATCAACAATATTCATATATAGAGGCAAATTATTTGTTCATGTATTTATCTATTTATTTATTTATTTATTTTTATTTATCTATCTATTTATTTATGTAATTGAGAATGTGCGGTTCTTGGCTGTATGAATGCTGGCCAAATGGACACGTGTCCAAGGCCATTCCAAATGAAAATCTACTCTTTTAGCCGTGTTTTGCACCACTAAATCACCTCCGATTGGGCTGAATCTTTAGATTTCTATGTATCTTAGCTACCGGTATATTTTTAAGAGAAAACACCATAAAAAAATCTAGAAAACTCAAAATAAGAGCTGCTTTAGAGCAGAATTTCTATTAAAACGTTATATTCTCTATATCTCTAAAACTAGAGCTATTCGAGCAAAACTGACGGCATTTTTGGAAAAAGGACGACGCATATACTCAGAGATCAGCTCAAAATATCCCCGGTACCAAAATCACTGTTAGCCTGTGTAGTGTTTTCCAATTATGACAAAAATCTAACTCAAGGGTTGTTTTAATTAATTTTTCTCTATGATCCCGTCATGATCCCTTGATGAGGCTTATATTATCTTTTAACCTTTAAGCAAGGGCCATTTTAGAATTTTTTCGAAATTTTTGAAAGGGTACTTTTTGAAAAAAAAAATATATTTTTGCACTTTTATGGCAAAAATCTAAAGAAAGGGTTATTTTAAATTAATTTTTCTTTATGAACCCATTATGATCCCATGATGAAACTTAGTTTTATCTTTAATCCTTTAAACAAGGATTATTTTAGAATTTTTTCAAAATTTTCGAAGGGGTACTTTTTTGAGAAAAATTACTTTAAATTTTTGATTTTGAAATAAAAAAAAATTTTATTATCACTTCAGTTGTATTGTACGTATATCATTGAAAAGGGCATCTAAAAAGCTGTTAAGTTACACCTCATTCATCTCTCTATCTCATCTCTAAGCGATTTTATTACAATTTAAATAGATGTGGTTAGGTCGATTTTTTGCCATTTTTGACAACTTTAACGCGCCATATCTTTTAAACAAGTTGAGATATCAAGTTGAAATTGGGGCTTTTTCTTAGTCTCTATTGATTCTACCTATGACCAAAATTTCATAGAAATCTGAGATAGTGAGGTTAAAAAGTGTATCGATTTGACGTGGAATGACTCTTTATTTAACTCTTTTTAGTTTTTGTAATAAAATATTAATACGTACGTATGAGTTATATACAAATAAGAGATACATATACACGATACAATAAGCAAATATGTATTTTAAAAGAAGAGAAATATTTGATTATAAATACCACCCCCTCTTTTTTTGATCGGCCGCCATTTTGAAATTAATTGACATACAAAGATGAGACATATCAAATATTGCATTGACACGGGAGTTACATATGTGTATAAAATTTCAAAGCTCTAGATTAACTATAACTGGTCGTAATTTCAATCGGCAACTTTGTCGGACCAAACAATGGAAATGTGATTAATTGGCCGCCATTTTGAATTTTTTTAATTTTTAATTATTTTGAATAGCACATTTTGTAGTGGAAAGTCTATTTAACACCTCTGACAATGCTCAAAACTCTAACTTAATTATAAATAGGAGAAATTTTGATTATGAAATTTTACCCACACTTTTTTTGATCGGCCCCCATTTTGAAATTATTTGACATACAAAGATGAGACACATCAAATAATGCATTGTCACGGGAGTTACATATGTGTATAAAATTTCAAAGCTCTAGATTAACTAGAACTGGTCGTAATTTCGATTGTCGGAAAAACAGGAAAGCAAGTTAATAAAAGCGTTGTAATAAAAATTACGGGCCGGGAACGAGCGGATATGGGCCAAAAAAAAATCGGCCCGTCCAGAGCTCTATGAGGGAATGAGTTAAAAATTATTTTTTTGTTATGATTTGAAGATATCTATAGAAAAAAAATTGAAATAAGCTATAATTTCGTTAATTTTTAAAGAATTTTAAGTACCCTAAACAATTTCTGAATAAAATGAAATGGTATACATTTTTCACAAAAGAATCTGAAAATCTTCGGATATCCGATATATTTTTTTACCTTTAAATAGATATAGACAAAATTGTAAAAAAAATGTTCAAGAAAAAAATATGTTGGCCTACTTAAGAATTTGTCCCATGTTGTGATTTTTAGGTAGCCCTAGTATACTAAACCATGGCTGAGAATACTGCAATGGGGCTCATTCAAAGCAATGAAATAAAAAAAAAAAAAACGGTCAAATGATTTCCACATGAAGGAGAAAAAAATTTTCCTCCAAGCGAAAATGGGGCGGAAAAAATTTAGCATTCTCAAAAAAAGGTAAAATGATTTTTACGAGAGGGAAAAAAAAAATTTTCAGCCCGGAAAAAATTTCGTTTTGCTAGGGAAAAGTTAAAGTTAAAATGAATTTTGTTTAGGAAATACAAGTTTTGGTTTCGGCTGAAAATCTTGTTTAGGTCGGACCCTAATAATTTTATATAAATATATATGATTTTTATCTTTTCTTAGAGGTCCGCGGCCCAGTTCCAATCAGTCCGCGGCCCATAACTGGGCCGCGGCCCACGGGTTGGGAACCGCTGCTCTAGATGGTCTAGAAGTACCTTAATCTAAAAACCTCTTTGCAGCTTTATTATAATATATAGATAGATAGAGAAGATGAATGTTACACGGGACAAGTGGCATTGATTGTTGAGATTTGCTATTTGTTGCGACTATCCTTTTCAAGTCAATTATAGGCTTCCCCAAGTCCAAGTGTTATATATTGATAAGAAAAATTAAAATTAAAAATACGAGGTGATATATTTGAACATCCATCTATCTATATATGTATATAATAATTGCGGAGTGTCGGTCCGCCTGGCCCGCTCTATTTGACCAACTTTCAGTTGGAATTAGGAAATTAAATTTTGCACTCTTATGATGAATAGTCCAGAAAAAATACTCGGGAGCCCAAATCCCAAATGGGAAAAAATATAAAGAAAATAAATAAAATGATTAATTATCAAACCAAGACTTGAGTTGAACTGAATTCATTTATCAATTTTTGTTTAAAAAATAACCGAATTCTCTCAAATGATTTGTTATTTATATTAAATAGAAAAAAAAAACATTTAATTAATTTGTTTTATAAAAATATATCAAGAGAATAAATCCAAAAATTCTTCTTTAATCATGAACACAAATTTGAATTCTAAAATAAAAACAAAATTATCAAATGCAAATTATGAAAAATATTTTAAATTAATTATATTAGTAAAGAAAAAACTCATAATAATCAAATTTTAAATGAGTTAATATAAATTATTTTTATTATATGATAAATCTACAGAAAAACTATTTATTGAATTAATTAGTACTATAAAATGAAAAAGTATTACTTACTGGCATTCCGCCTATTTTGTTGAGAGTATAATTTAAAAGATTTTTATGTTTTTCAGTGATACATTCATCTTCAAATCCTAATAAGACTTTTGATTTTGATTTTGCCATTTTTTTATTTTTATTTTTTGTAAATAATTTAAAATTTGTTAATTACACTTTTGAATTAGAGAGCCAAGGAATGGATGGTTTTATAAATTAAAATAAACGGATTTAACGGATTTTAGTCGATATAAATTCTTCAATTAGAGTTGGATAAATGTCTTTCCATATTTGATATCTTTTCATTCGTTGAGATGAAAATTATATAAAATAAACTGGTGTATTTAAATGATTAAAAATTGTATATCAAACATCTAAAGTGTCATCACGGTCCCAGTCATAGATAATATAGAGGGGGGGGGGGGGGGCAAGTCAATGGAGCGATTTGGTGTGCGTTTTGAGATATAGTTCCTATGTTCAGAATGAATATAACTGGGGCTGGCGTATGATGGTGCTAGTGTCGCCTGAGTTGATCGCCGGCGCATGCGCAGGAGCAGAGTTGGCAAGTTTTATCCCGCCGAGTATAATACACGGTTTTATACATGTATAAAACTATTGCGGATAAAACTAGGTCGATGTATAAAAGGTATAAAACTGTAAAAAACCAACCCCCTCCCCCTGAAAAAAAAGCGTAAAAACTTTTCATATTTTATAATGTTCTAAAGCATTGACGATGTTGTTTGCTTTTTAATTAGTGAATAATATAATCAAAATGTTAATAATTGAAAAATGAAATTTTATTTGAACTTCCTTTCTCGTCGGGTTTGCGCATGCGCATCCAAGTTTTATACATTTTATACGTTTTATACAAGTTTTATCCGCAATTTTTGTATAAAACTGCAAAATCGTGTATAAAACCCAACTCTGCGCAGGAGACACATTTGTTTCCATTGGCCATTTCAAGCATATGAAACAAAAGTGTTTCCTGATCAAAATGTCAACGATTGAATTTCTTCAAATATACAAAATCAGGGTTGTTTTTTTTAACTCAATTTATTTGTTTTGGCATTTCAAAAAATATAAATATATATGTATGTGTTCGTACAGCATGTAACCGGAGAGGAAAAGATGTGTGCCGAGCTCCAGATATCCAGGAACGAAAAATATAAAAATGTTTTGTTTTCCACTGAACATACAGCTTCGAGATTCATGGATACAAATTATACAGTAAATAATCCTGATTTCTAGAGACCGGACAAAAAAGCATAAAAAAATGATAAAAAAGTGCTTAAAAAAGCATAAAAATCTTGAATAATAAGTTGTTAAATAAGCATAAAAGTTGAAAAAAAGCATCTAATAAGCAATTTTTACTCATACCAATGGCGTATACAAATTTTTTTTTTTAAAGAAACTAAATTTATTCCGCCTCGCCCTGCGAAAAATTTTGTTTTTGCGGAACCAAATTTTTTCACCCTGCGAAAAAATTTTTTTTTACAATGCTATAATTTTTTTTTTTTTTTTTTTTTTGGGGGGCGGGGCGGGCCCCTCCCCCCCCCTTATACACGTCCCTGGTGTATGCGTGTGTGAATGGGAAAAAAGTGTGTTTTTTAATAAAAAAAAAAAAAAAAAAAATTATAAATATTCGTAAAATAAGTTCAAATAAGCACGAAAGGGAAAAAAAGCATGAAAACTCAAAAAAAGCAAAAAAAGCATAAAAAATGCAATCTCAATGCACTTAGTTTTTCCTAATTCGTATAGAAATTAAATATCAAATGGTTGCTTATAAAATTGAGCAATAAGCATTTTGCTTAAAATCCGGTCTCTACTGATTTCTTTAACAAATCAACAAATATTCATACTCATTACGAGGTTTGCTCCGAGCATTTCAAAATTGAACAATTCCAAAATTAATAATAATTATCCTATAATTGTATTGTATATTTTTTTCGAATTTTTTATGAACAACAATAATGTATACTTTAGTCGTTTTTAATTTTAATGAATATATATGTTATGTTAACTTGGAACTTTATGCTTTTTATTAGAAGTTGACTGAAAAAAAGAAATATTTTATATGCTTTTGTTATATTTATTTTAATAATAGTATTAAATATATTGTATATTTTTTTTTTTAAATTTTAATAAATATATATGTTAACTTGTAACTTTATGCTTTTTATTTAAGCTGGAGAAAAACCATTCACTTAACAATTTTATTCATTTGGGTGAGAAACCATATAGATACGATATAGTTTTATTCAGGGTATTTTATTCATTCGGGAGAAAAGCCTTTCATATTTACTGGCGCTGCCGTTAAGAGGCGCTGTAAGCAGCCGTTCTAAACCGATTTTTAAACACTCCATTTTTTCACTACGTGATGTCCCTTCCCGTTTATTCCCTGATATAGATATGCAACAAGGGGGTTTTGACAGTTAAGTCCTGGCTGGCTGATTCTCAGAATTATACCTACAGGGGCGTGGTTTAGTTTAAAAATTCTCTCCCCTCTACTACTACTAATACTACTATTATATATTTATTTATTTTATTTTATTTATATTAGGTTGATGCAATATAAATGAAGCATTTGAGGTTCTTGATATTTAATGCGAATTTTTACCCATTAAGAACACAGGGCAACAAAAAGGAACTTTTTTTTTGTTGACTGAGAATCCAGTGGCGGATTAATGCAATTTTGTCGGGGGGGGGCGGTTTTTTTTTTTTTTTTTATTTTTATTTAAGGACTTTGTGGGCATCTATGGCCATTTAGACCCATTTCCTATTTATTTAAATTGTTTGGTAACAAATTCAATTGGAAATTAAAGCTCGGAAATCATAATTTCTTTAGATTACTAGTTTTTATAACATTGTGAATTTCTTCTCGAGGGGGGGGGGCGATCGCCCCCTCGCCCCCCTTTAATCCGCCCCTGTGAGAATCTGGGTAATTAGGTAGCGCTGATTCCAAAAATGCCATCAGTTTTGCTCCATCACGTCAGAGCTATAGAGAAAATAAAATTTTAATAGAAAATGCGCTCTAAAGTGGCTCTAATTTTATATTACCTGGATTTTGTTAAGGCGACACCCTTAAAAAATATGCAGATAGTTATAATAATACATATAAATTTTAGTTTCAGCCCAATCGGAGGCCATTTAGACGTGCCGCGAAAGGCTAAAAGTTTAGAAAAATCGAATTTTTTCAGTTTTTTTTCTTTGGTCACCTCTAATACAATTTTAGGTATCCCTGAATGAAAAAAACATATATTTACGATATTCTATTGTTCTTTGGCTTTCTAAAAATTATTCATTCGTAAAAATCTGTTAATTATTAAGGAAATTATGAACAAAAACGTCACCAAAGAAAAAACACAAGTACACTCACTGGTTGAAAAAAAATGAACTTCTTTTTCTTTTACAAGTATAAAGAAAGATATGAGATTCTAGAAATATTTTTTTTATAATATTTAATAAAGTTAGTGCCCGTGACCAGATGTTCAGAGAGGATACATAAGCTTTAATGAAGTAAATATAATAATAAAGTAATAAGTTTAATTAAACAATATTTATTTTATTCGTGGAAAAAGAAATAAACAAAAAATATATCCCAAATATTGTATTATTCTGAAAAAGAAATATTATAAATAAATATCATACAAACTGAAAAATAATATAGTTAATAAATACATAATTATAAACAGTAAAACGAAAAAATATAAATAATATTTTTATTTACAAACGAACTAATGAACTCGTGGAGAAAGTTTCCTTGTTTGCTTTAGAGATGGGTGATTCTGTATCAATCAGATATTTTGTATCAGGTACGAAAAAGTAACAGGTACACATAATGGGTAAGAGCAAAAAGTATCTGGTATTTAAATTTCCAGTTACTTGTATTTTTACTTTTTTAATTAATGTTTTATAAAAAAAATAGTTTCAAAGTAAAAATCAGATAACTTGTTTATTTATTAAAAAAAAATATATATTTTTGCTCTCTTTCTTAAAGTAAAGAAAAGAGAAATAATGTATTAGTAATAATTAGATTTGTATTTAATTATTATAGGGCCTAGTGAGAAAAGTAGAGTAAAAAATGTAAAAATGTTTCGAAGTGACGTTCGAAAAGGGAGCAAGAGCAATAGCAGGGAATAAATAGTGAAATTGTCCTGTCAGGAGTAGAGTCCCTTTGGGCAGAGTTGGTTTTTATACAAAATTTTGCAGTTTTATACAAAAATTGCGGATAAAACTTGTATAAAACGTATAAAATGTATAAAACTTGGATGCGCATGCGCAAACCCGACGAGAAAGGAAGTTCAAATAAAATTTCATTTTTCAATTATTAACATTTTGATTATATTATTCACTAAATAAAAAGCAAACAAAATCGTCAATGCTTTAAAACATTATAAAATATGAAAAGCTTTTAAGCACTTTTTTTCAGGGGGGGTTCGTTTTTTACAGTTTTATACCTTTTATACATCGGCCTAGTTTTATCCGCGATAGTTTTATACATGTATAAAACCGTGTATTATACTCGGCTGGATAAAACCTGCCAACTCTGCCTATGGGTCGTTTTGATAACTTACCTACCCCAACATTAAAATAGCAGCTGAAGGACAAATTTTGGTATTTCGCCCATAGGCCTTAAGGCGGCCCACAGAGTATATATATAAACAGAGAGCGTACTCAATGTTAATTTCTGGTTTTTGTCCGCCATCAGGGTGGCCAGGGGGTGTCAACTGAATAGGGCAATGTGGTGCGTTTTTTTAGCCATAGTTTCTATGTTCGGACTGTTGCATAGGTTCGGTCAGCCGCCTCAAGGGGACGCTAGCTAGGAAATTTGAAGAGATCTGATTGGTTGAAACATTTGCTTTCAAATTCGAATGTGTGCTCCATTCGGCATTGTCATGCACTTCAAGGGCAATGACCTCAGGCCACCTGAACGGAGGGTCCAAGTAGAAATTTTCATTTCACATCTCATTCATTCAAAAGTAAACATTTTCAGATGTCCCACAAGGCCAGCACAATCAAGTCCAGCGAATTATGGGATCACTTTAATCCCAAAGAAGCTAGCCTCAAGAATTGATTCTTCAAAGTGTCCTTTTAGACCCTAGATTTAAAAAAAAGGGATTTAAAGACAACGTTGCAAAATATAAACAAACGTATGATAGTTTGGTTGGGCAAATTAAAAATATTATTTCGCATGAATCGAGGAATTCAACAAGAGAGACACCGGAAAATCTCTCTATAGAAACTTCGGTTTCATCGACTTCGATATTGTGGGAGGAATTTGACAAGGATAACGATTCCTTTAGTGAAATAAAGGATCCCAAGGCATTGGCCATTGTGGAAATTGATAAATTTTTAGCAGAGCCATTGCTTAAAAGGGATCAAGACCCTTTATTATGGTGGGAGCAAAGGAAACTAATATATCCCCATATATATCAAATCGTTTTAAAGAGATTATGTATTCCTGCCAGTTCTGCACCCTGTGAAAGGATATTTTCCAAGGCAGGACAAATTTTAACGGAGAGAAGAAGTAGGTTAACTTCTTCAAATTTAAATCAAATTGTATTTTTAAACAGCAATATATAAAATGTTCATTAAAAATGTTAAACTATATTTTTTGTTTATTTTTACATATAACCTTTATATATATATATAGGCCTATATATTCTTGTGGTAAACTTTCCAGCTAAACTATCCCCCTCCCCCTCCGTAACTTATAGTATAATTTTTGAAATAAAATAAATATGAATTCTTACCTAAGCTTAACTCTTAAATTTTAACAAGGCATGTTTTTTTTTGTTTGGGGGGGGGAAGAGAAATTGAAAAAAAGAACGGTGAACGGGTCGTGGTGAACGGGTCGTTTCAGAATTCGAACGGCGAACGACCCGTTCCTCAAAAAGAACGATTTTGCCCATCTCTAGTTGTAACTCACAGGATTTGACAGCTGAAAAGTTTCTCTCTCAGTTCGCCTCTGTCGCTAGCGTCGCACCTTGACTCCGCCCACCAAAGCCCCTTCCCTTCGTTTGAAAAGCAATATGCATCCCTGCATGCATTCCCTGATCCCAACCATAGCTGCATAGATCATTTTCCATTCCATGTTCCATACATATTGCACGTGCTTTGTGAAATTGTAGATTCTAATTTGTTTTTCTTTTATTAAACATCTTTAAAGATATTTTATTATTATTATTGTTTTTATTTATTTTATTTAGAAAAAAAATGGTTTATAAATATTGTAATGCAATGATACAGGAAAGGAAACTAGATTGCATCGTTTTTCTGGTTCGCCAAAGGTGTTTATTAAAGCTTTTGTGGATTGTATTATTATGGCAGTTTTTAATTATAAACCATATTTGTACAAATTATTTATTAAAAATAATATATACAAATGGGTCTATAATTAAAAACTGTCATAATAATAATAATACAATCCACAAAAGCTTTAATAAACACCTTTGGCGAACCAGAAAAACTTTGCAATCTAGTTTCCTTTCCTGTATCATGGCATAGCTATACAATATTTATAAACCATTTTTTTCTAAATAAAATAAATTAAAATTAATAAAAACAATAATAATAATAAAATATCTTTAAAGATGTTTAATTACCGAGACCAGAGTCACTGGTCATATTTGCAATTTGTGAATCAGTGCGTACGGATCTCGGAGAATAAGAAGTCAGATTTATGCCCCGATTAAAAAATTTTTTTTCTCGGGTTCCTATATCTGAAACACTCTTACTTTGCCATTGGCCAAATGGTTTTTCCAACGGCCATTTAATTAAGTTAAAAAAAAAAAAAAGATGTTTAATAAAAGAAAAACAAATTTGAGAATCTACAAGTTCACAAAGCACGTGTAATATGTATAAATTATAAATTTCATTCATGTTATTTGTTAACCAATTTTTTTTAAATCTGTTTGGAAATATTTTTTTGAATATAGCTTTGAATGATAGCAATGTATCTTATAGTTATTTATGTAGATAAATGTGAATTATAATGAGAAAAAAATTAAAATCTCTACTCTGAAATTATATTTTTTTCTTTTTTTTTAATACCCTATGCTTCTATATATATTCGACTTCATTAAACAATAATTTTTATTAAAATAAAAAAAATAAAAAAAAAAATAAAATAAAAATATATATATATTATTATAAGTTATATTTTGGTATAGAATGATTTGGGAGAGCATATTGGTGGGCGGAGCCTAGAGCGGAGCCACGCTTCGAACGCCACCTGGCCGACTGCCGAGCAAACGTTTGACAAGTTGACAGGCTTTCCAATCTATATTATCTATGCATTAATCTCTGGCATAGATAATCTGATCAGAACAATCAGAATCTATGTAGAAATGGCAGATAGACACGAAATGTATTGTAAGAAAAATATTATCTATGATGAAATGTTTATTTAATCAAATCTATGGGATTCACAGTGACAATTGTTATTTAACGAAAATACACCACGTTTTAATTATATTTAACTAATATAACATATAACTTAAATGTAAGTATTTGAATTTATTTAAAAAAAAGTAAAAATATTACTTCCACATAATCCCCTTTGGAAATAAATTTTTTTAGCATAGTACTTTTCTTTCTAAATTATCATTGCATTTGAAATTTTATTTAAATGAAAATGGGGAGCTCATATCCTGAAAGACACGAAATGATGAATTTTATTATACGAATATCATTTGTTACTGCAGCTACTTATTTAAGTGTAAGGTGGATGATCAATCACTTCGATCCAAATAGTAAAAAAAAATTGCTAGCAAAAAAAAAGGTAAATCCAATTTAATTGTTAATTTATTGATACATTTTATTAATAGGTCTTCTTTATTAATTTTCTAGGCACAAGAACAACTCAAAAGATTGGGATTAAAAGACATTAAAGAGGTATATTGTATATTCATTTCCAAATTGTATTACATATATTTTTAAATTAATTCAATCTCTTTAGGGGAATGTTTAAAAGAGACCCCTTGAGAATTTTTGAAATAAATAATAAAAATATATATATATAATAATTTTACTTTCTCTTACCCTATATATGAAATATATATAGAGAGAAAGTATTGTTTACGAGATATATGACTGATTATTCATTATTCAGTAATCTAAAGAGAACATTAACTCGGTGTAGTCAAATAAAAACTATTTGACTTCTTTTCCTAAGTTGATTTTTCATCATATGTAAATGAAGTATTTGAAATTTTAGATTGATTACTATTTGCTTGAATTTTTTTTATTAAAACAGTTTTTAAAAAACAAATTGTTTGAGACCCAATTTCTAGGTTATCCCTGGGATTTAAGGCAGAGTTAAACAATGCGTCAAACGTTGGAAGCGGGACGCCTGATCGTTTTGTTTTGCCTTTTGCTCATCGAATTGAATGACGAGCTTCCAGTATTCTCGATGGATCATTTGTCAATGAAGTTGAACTTGAAAACTGGATGGATTATTAAATGAGAGAAACTATCAGGCGTCCAAAGTTGGAAGGTATTCATATCATCATGTAGTTCGGCTTTAAATAAATAAATAAAATAAAATTTAAATAATCGGATCAAACATACGCCATACATTTTCGGAGAACACTTGCTTTAAACAATTGCCGAATCATCTGACACAAACATTGGATTCATCGTTTGACTTATCGTTTAGCTCTGTCTTTATATACTTATCGATATATTTCTGCTATAATTTATACCGTATTAGACGGGCTCTTGATACATTCTCATGTTCAATTATTACATTATCGCAAAATACATCGGAACAGTGGCCTAATCACACAGACAGGGGGGGGCTATATCCCCGGGCCCTTTGAGTTCCAACCTTAAAAATCTGGTGTGACTGGCGCACAGCACACAACTTTCTCTTACCCTTCGGTAAGAGAAAGTTGTGCACCGTGCTGTTCACACCAGATTTTTTGTGTCGAGATATATTTAGTTTCTCATAGCACCTTAGTTTCAAACTTGCATTATAAATGTTGACTGGTTGAAATAAACTATGGTTATTTTTCAAAATTTTAATCTCATATTTGGACATTTTATACACAATATAGAATCGTAAATAAATACAAAATTGAAAAAAAAATTTAAATGCGTAAAAAGTTCCAAAGGGGACCCCCTTTTGAATCGAAATTAACATACAAATCCCTATAGGAAATTAACATTGTTCCTATGGAAAGGGAATTTAAAATGAGTAGAGATAGACGATAATGTTTGCAAGTGAGAGAGAGAGAGAGAGAGAGAGAGAGAGATATGTTTTCTCGGAAACAATTAAAGACAGAAATAAAATAAAAATAAATGGGAATTTAAATAATAATTGATTTTTAATCTAATAAAAAAGAAAAAGATTTAAATTCGGTTACCATGGCAACCATTTCTCCTATCTTTTCTATGAAGAACAAGAGTAAAGTGGTCATCAGAAGATTTCAACGGCAAAATGAGAATATACATTTTAAAGAGCATCTAAAAAATAGTTGATTTATGAATTAAAAAAAAAATCCTTGGAGGGAATTTTGAGAAAATCGAAAAAAACTGAAAAAGTACATCAGTAAAGTACTAGTACTTTTTGGTCGATTTTGTTCAAAATCTTATTTTGAGCGTCTGGGAAGGTACATAAGTTAAATATAAAATTTCAATCCGGTAGCTCAATTCCTTCATGCTAAAAATCTGTCCACACACACACACACACACAGACCAATTTGCGGGACCCACTTTTTACTTTCTCTTAGCCTATATATGAAATATATAGGAGAGAAAGTATTGCGATCATGTCAAAAATTCGATGTCGAGATTTTGATGGATATACATGTTTTGAGGTCCCCTGAGTCCAAAAAAGTGGGTCCCGCAAATTGGTCTGTGTGTGTGTGTGTATGTATGTGTGTGTGTGTGTGTGTGTGTGTGTGTGTGCGTGTGTCTGTATGTGTGGACAGATTTTTAGCATGAAGGAATTGAGCTACCGGATTGAAATTTTATATTTAACTTAGGTACCTTCCCACACGCTCAAAATAAGCTTTTGAACAAAATCGGCCAAAAAGTACTAGTACTTTACTGATGTACTTTTTCAGTTTTTTTCGATTTTCTCAAAATTCCCTCCAAGGATTTTTTTTAAAATTCAAAAATCAATTATTTTTTAGATGCTCTTTAAAATGTATATTCTCATTTTGCCGTTGAAATCTTCTGAAGACCACTTTACTCTTGTTCTTCATAGGAAAGATAGAAATGGTTGCCATGGTAACGGAATTTAAATCTTTTTCTTTTTATTAGATTAAAAATCAATTATTATTTAAATTCCCATTTATTTTTTTTAATTTCTGTTTTAATTGTTTCAAAGAAAACATATATATATCTCTCCCACTTGCAAACATTATCGTCTCTCTCTACTCTTTTTAAATTCCCTTTCCACCTTATCTTCGCATAGAAACAATGTTAATTTCCTATAGGGATTTGTATGTTAATTTCGATTCAAAAGGGGGTCCCCTTTGGAACTTTTTACGCATTTAAAATTTTTTTTTCCAATTCTTATGAAATTTTGTATTTATTTACGATTCTATATTGTGTATAAAATGTCCAAATATGAGATTAAAATTTTGAAAAATAACCATAGTTTATTTGAAGCAGTCAACATTTAAAATGCAAGTTTGAAACTAAGGTGCTATCGGAAACTAAATATATCTCGACACAAAAAATCTGGTGTGACCAGCACAGTGCGCAACTTTCTCTTACCGAAGGGTAAGAGAAAGTTGTGTGCTGTGCGCCAGTCACACCAGATTTTTTGGACTCAGGGGACCTCAAAACATGTATATCCATCAAAATCTCGACATCGAATTTTTGACATGATCGCAATACTTTCTCTCTATATATTTCATATATAGGGTAAGAGGAAGTAAAATTCTAATAAAAAATAATTTCAATTGACAATTGAAGCTTGCAGCTACTCTCATCTACCCAGGTGTAGTAGGTGATATGGAAAATTAATTGAAGATTATAATCCACTCGACCTAAAAAAGACAATAATAAAAAAGTTAAAATTAATTTAAAAAAATTTTAATTTTCCATATCACCTACTACACCTGGGTAGATGAGAGTAGCTGCAAGCTTCAATTGTCAATCATCAACCTCATCCACGAAACACATTCTTCAATAATTTCAATGGTTAAAATTTCAATTAAAAAAAAATAATTTACTTGAAATTTTTCTCTTACACCATAATTTATTAATCCATCCAATTTCAATTAAAAAAAAATAATTTACTTGAAATTTTTTTCCTGAGGGGGCCGGGGCCTTTAAGCTCAAAGCAAGTTTGATATTTTTCCCGTCTCAGGATAGCTAAAAACGCAGATTTCAGTGTCTAATTTAAAAAAAAAATTTCCATACCCCCAGACCCCCCGAAAGTCCTCTGTCATTAACTTATGGTAACCCTATGTTTAGGAAATTTTGAAAAATATTTAAATAACTTTTTTATTTAAATAAATATTGTAAACTATGCCTATAACCGTTTCAAAAATTGTGTCAAAAACTGAGTAAAAAATTGTTGTCACAATAGCCTTTTACATACTAAAAAAAACTAAGGGGGGGCCGTATTATTATGTAGCCTTTGGGCCCGTCAAGTCTGTCTGCGGCCCTGCACACAGATTTAATTATATCATTCATATTTATTGTTTATTTCAGTTAAATGAATACGAATTAATGATAGCGAGTCATTTAGTTGATCCTGAGGATATAAATATCTCTTGGGAAAATATTGCTGGACTGGATTTAGTCATTCAAGAGTTGAAAGAAACTGTCATACTTCCAATTAAAAAGAATGATCTTTTTGCTGATTCTCAATTAATTCAACCACCTAAAGGTAAATTTATAATATTTACATTTTGTTCTAATATTTTCAATTTATATATTTTTGGTATTTATTTATAAGTGTTACCCCTGAAATCAAATTAATTATTTTATCTCAAAAGCCTTAAATTTTATATAAAATGTGAGTAGGCGACTATAAATGAATCGTCCATTTCTAAAAGTGTCTAGTTGCCTAGGGAACAAATTTTCAGGAAACAAGAAAAACCTATATTTTATTAAACTCTAGAGTTAATTTATGACTGTTATGCTTATAAAATCTGTAAATAAATTAGAAACACAATTTACAAGATCCTAGGTCCGTATTATTTTCTATTTAGCAGTAATAAACTGTTTTAATATTCAACTATGCAGTTTTGGAAAAGTTTTTTGTAATTAGCTAGTTTTGACACTATAAATGCAAATGGTCATTTTCAATCAACATAGCAAAACAAAAAAAATCCAGGATAGCCAACAATAATCATTATTAAAAAGTGTAGAAATATAGGTCTGCACTATAAAAATGTCCCCCAGTTTCCCAAAATATACAATTTTTTGGAATCTTGCAACTAATAGGTAGTGCTATTTTTCATTGCAATTAGTAAGTTTTGGAAATGACTTCATGAAAGTTTCCATCTTAGTTAGATGTTAACAAGCTAGTAGTTTTGGAACAGTTTGCAACAAGAGATTTTTGGAAATGGAATGAAATGCAACTTGGCCCGATTTGAATTCTTACTCCATTTTCAGTATTTGTTTTAAATAGGATTTAGAAACTTTTTTCACTGGGAAACTATTTTCAAACATATATTACAGTTGTGCCAACAACATGCAATTAAAATCTCAACTTTTTAAATTTTGTCAATTAGGCACATTTGGAAATGGACGACTCATATATTGCAGGAGACCCGATGATACTCAATATGCACTTTGATGCCTTTTCAATAATTATATATATATATATATATATATATGAGCAATATTTTTACTTTTCGACCCAAATTTTAGTATGTTTTAGTACCTTAAAAATTAAGATTGTGTGCCAAGCTTCAGCCCTCAAAGGGCTCCAGGTTCAGAGAAAACGCCATTAGAATGCCCAAAAAGGGTCATTTTTACCCTATTTTCAAAGGCCGATATCTCATAGATCAGTCCATCGATTTTGATTCAACAAGCGTCATTTATTTTGTAATATCTTCTAGTTCTTAGAAAAAAATTTTCAAAACTCCAAGTATTAAGGCCCCTTTTTGGGGACCGATTAAGTGCGAAGAAAAATTGAAAAATTTGATCATTTTCAAATGACTGCCAAAATTGCACCATTAGACTTACGACATTTTAACCAATCACGATAGATAGGTTTTTTCATTACCTTTATTATTATTATTATTATGTTTGGACCTGAGACACTTTGAACTGCGACCATTAGTCCATCTTTTGTTCTATCCTTTGTTGTCCAATATTTGTCCTTGGAATAGACCCTTCCCTTTTACCAGGGCCAGTGTATTCTTTGGAGAGGCTTTTAATATTTCCTCAATTTTTATTTCAGCCTTTTCGAAAATTAGCTTTCTTTGACGGATTAGTGCAATACATTCGCACAAGATGTGTTCCACTGTTTCTTTTGTCAGATTGCAGAGGCGACATATGTCGTCATCAGCTCTGCCCATCTCATTAGTTGATATTTTAAAGGACAGTGTCCTGTTAAAAGACCACTTATCAGTCTTAGTTCATTTCTGTTTAGAGCGATAAGCCTCTTTACATTTTGTTGCGGAAGTGTTATAAACTTCTTCGCTTGTCTTAAGCCTTGGTTTTTTGCCCATAGCTTTTTGTTTTCGTCTTCCTTCCACCGTCCGATTTTCAGTCTTAGATGCTTATACGACAGCCCACAGGCTGATTCGGGCCCTGTTGCTCCCATCCTTGCTAGTTGGTCTGCTTCTTCATTGCCTTGTATTCCTGCATGTTCTGGCACCCATTTAAGGGTTACACTATTGTGTATAGCCAGCTCCTTTACAGAATTTAGGCATTTCCAAGTCAGTCACGATTTATGCCCAATTGCACCGCCCAATTTAAGTATGACTTAAAAATAAGTATCAACAACCTGGCAACGTTGTAAATTTTAGTAATATTCTGCTGATTTATTTTTTATTTAATAATATAAGACTTAAATGGTACTGTTATTTATTAATAGATATATATTTGGGGGTCCTGGCATCTTTATTCTCGCCATTTGGGTCTTGAAACATTATTTTATTTTCAATCAGAGAACGTGTTATCTTAGCAACGAGCGTGCTAACCACCAACGGATGACAATGAAAGTGTGTTAAATTTTATACTTAACCCCCAAATATTTAAGCCCTCGATTTCGGGGGCTTAGCAATGACTTAACTTACAAAACAATATTGATAATATAATATTAATTAACTAATAATTATACATTTTTTTGATTCGATTTAGATTTTTCTTATAAAAAACATGAACAATATGAACTATATTTTCGAGGATGATCTATTTTATTATATATACGAGTATATTAGCTGTGGGTCTGTCCGCCCATCCGTCCGTCTGACCAACTTCCCGTTGAAATTTTGGAACGTTTTATAGCAGTGTTTTTCAAACTTTTTAAATTTACAAGTTGAAAAATTCTTACATTCCCTTGGTCCATAGACAGAATTTTTGTAAATCAAAAGACTATATAAATTATATGATTTTCTCTATTTTGGTACCTATTTTCCTTCTCTCTGAAAGTGTGTTTTTATTGTAGTGTAGAACTTTGCCTTTTTCCTTTTGCCTCCTACCCCCACAGTGAGGCTTCGCCACCCCCCTAGGAAGCGCGACCCACAGATTGAAAAACACTGTTATAGAATGGCAGCTCGTTATTAATATTTATATATAGTTATTGTTTGTGTCTTTACTCTTTCTGTGTTAGTATTTTGCTTATACAGAGCGCGATACTCCATGTCATCGTATTATATTTATTTAGGGTATATACGTTTTTCACTCAAAAAAAAAAAAAAATATATATAAAATTGTTATTAATTAATAAAAAATCATGAAAATTAATATTTTGTTTCCCATTTTCTCATTTTTCTGAAATTAATCTTTATAAACAACATGTATTTAATTTAGTTTATGATTATTAAAAAGAAAAAATTATTAAATTAAAAATAAATCACTAGAATATCACTAAAATTTACAACGTTGCCAGGTTGTTGATACTTATTTTTAAGTCATACTTAAATTGGGCGGTGCAATTGGGCATTAAAGGCATATGATTTTAGGGCTTTTAAGGCTGCTTGACTATCTGTGTGAATTTTTATTTTTGTTCCCCGAGATCCTTTTTTAAGGATCTTTTCAGCGATCCATTGAGTAAGATCTGAGATACAGTTGTTTGAAAATGATCATTTTTGCAAAAATCGAGTTTTTTTGCATTTTCTAACTAGTAGTACCTTTTTCTGGCAATCTCAAATGGCACGAAGTTTTAGCTGGAGGTAGTCCTCAACATAAATAACAAACTCATAATGGAAACTTTCTTGGTTTTCCTCCTCTGTATACTTCAAATGAACCTCTGAAAATCGGATATTTTGCTTTTCAAGTGAGCCAGTACACCATATTGTTATCGCTTCTTTTTGTCAATCTAATAAAATCTAAATTCTTGGCACAAACAGTACTTTTTTCCAGTACTGGTTCATTTTCAGCACAATACTGAGTATTTCAAGTACTTTTGGAAAGTACTGGTACTGGGTACTGGGAAGAGAAAAAAATTTCAATTAATTAGTACTGGAAATAAAAAAAATCATTGTGTGGTTTTATTAAACCACGATACAAGTGAAACTTTTTTTGGAATCGTAGGCGTTTAATTGAAAATTTTCAGAAAATTATTCGATTAAGGGTATTAAAATCACGTTTTTACAAAAGTATTAAAATATAATATAGATATAGGTAATTATAAATTAAAAATTGAATAATTTAATCTCACAATTATTATTTTATAATTCGTCATATATATTAAATTCCAACTTTCCTATTCTTGTCATTTATATGGATAGAGATGAAATATAAATGTCGTAGCGTAGTAAAGAAACCTGGTGTGAGTGGTCGGTGACGTCAAGGCTTGTTACGTCACGGCTTGTAACGCGACATGCTGATAGAAGGGCGAAAAAATTTGAGGCCATCAAATAAAAGTTTCGCTTTAAAAATTTTCAAGTACTGGTTACTTAATACTTAAGTACTTTTGAAAAGTACTTGCAACAGCTCTGGTTGGAGAAGAAAATAGCTCCGAAACATTCAGTAACTCTCAACAACCAACGCGACTTGACCCGAGAAATTTTACATTCATATATATAATTATATTAATTTTTTATTTTATAGGTGTTTTATTACATGGTCCTCCCGGGTGCGGGAAAACTCTCATTGCCAAAGCTACAGCACGCGAAGCTGGTACAAGATTTATTAACTTAGATGTATCTATCTTAACTGACAAATGGTATGGCGAGACGCAAAAGTTGTCTTCAGCTGTATTCTCACTTGCTGTCAAACTTCAGCCTTGCATTATATTTATTGATGAAATAGGTTTGTCCTTTAGATATATTATTACATTTATAAATATAAATTATTTTATAAAATGAGTTAAAAGAGAGTGGTGTAGGGTTGGTAGATTCGGAGGCTGAATCGATTTTCGATCAGTCGATTTTAAAATCGAAACCAAATAATCGATTTTCGATTTTTTTACAAAAAAATTTTCGCTATGCCCATAAGTTGATTTTAAGGTTCTGCTTACGATTTTCAAGCGGTTTGTGGAACAAGAAAAATAGAACGTTGCATTACTGATGCCTAAATCAATTCATTCAGTCTTTATAACTTCTTTAAAGACTAACAAATACATACAGTGTTTGTATATGTTAGACATATATTCAATACAACATAACATATTCAGTCTTAATAACTTGTAAGTTTTAACAAACCAAGAGAACCAAAC
The DNA here is from genome assembly GCA_023213315.1 of Euborellia annulipes. NCBI lineage: Eukaryota > Metazoa > Arthropoda > Insecta > Dermaptera > Anisolabididae > Euborellia > Euborellia annulipes. The sequence goes on along the minus strand of JAKCPI010014626.1, from coordinate 85,769 downwards.
ATCAGTTTCTATATTTCTTAAAAAATCTGGTGGGACTCGTCGTGCAGTACAATTTTCTCTTATCTTCAGTAAGCGAAAGTTGTGTTCTGTGCTTGTCACACCAGATTTATTGTGTCGACATGTATTTAGGATCCGACAGTAAGCTTACGGTACATTTGAATTCAAAATTAAAATGTATAAACATTGGGAAATATTTATATTTTGTTACCATTGCAACCACTTCTCCTATCTTTCCTATTAAATACAAGAGTAAAGTGTACTTCAAATTGAGAATATACATTTTAAAGAGTATCTAAAACTGAATGATCGAGGTCAAAGGCCGGAAAAAAAGAAGAAAAAAAAAGAGCATCTAAAAAATAATTGATTTTTTAATTTAAATCAAAATCGTTGGAGCTATTTTTAAGAAAATCGAAAAAACCTGAAAAACTACCTCAGTAAAGTACTAGTACTTTTTGGCCGATTTTGATTAACAGCTTATTTTCACGCTCCAGGGGGATGTCTATCTTAAATATAAAATTCCAACCTCGTAGGTAGTCAATAAAATGAATTGAAACAAATAACCTTGTGTATAATTTATATTACCTATTTAAATATGTTTCAACTAGTGCCAACGGTCGCCAATATCAATTTAACTTCTGATGATGACAAGGAATTGTCGAAATTCGTATCAAGTGTTAACTTTTAATTAATAAAATCTTTGAAACAAATAACCTAGTGTTTAATTTGTATATTTAATTTTAATTTATCATTAATTTATTGACTTTTCTGTCCAAAATATTATTGACTCAAAATTAAACACTAGAAGTAATATAATTTTTTTTTTAGAAGCCGTACAACCAGAGGTTTACTTTGCTTAAAACCTTTTTGCAAAATAAAATTAAAATAAAATAAAATAAATTAAATTAAATTAAAAAAAAAATTTTATTTTATTTCTTTACCTTGCATCTCAATCTGCAAAAAGGTTTTAAGCAAAGTAAACCTTTGGTTGTACGGCTTCTATGATATATTATTCTTGCGATGTTTCGTTTATTATTATACAAATTTTTGTTTGTTTATTCTGCCTATAATATAGGGAGGATATTCAAGTTTGTGAATTAGGTCCTTTTGCCCTTGAAATAATTAAATCACATTCAAAGAGGATCTTTTAAATATTGCAGAAATAAGAAGGACTGCCTTAGGCGAGTCTGAGTTTCTTATAGGTGAAAAAAAATAAGAGTCTATATGAGCGACGAGGCTAGTGTTTATTAATTTGTTATATCGCCAGTATTCAAGTTGTATCATATACCATATTATTAGTTTCTATATTGGGCAACATTGAAGTTTAGTTTTAACTTCGATGACGTTTCTTTCGAGTTCTCCAATCTTTTTACTTTCTCTTTACCTATATATGAAATATATATAGAGAGAAAGTATTAGGATCATATCAAAAATTCGATGTCGAGATTTTGATGTATATTCATGTTTTGAGGTCCCCTGAGTGGGGTCCGGCAAATTGTTCTGTGTGTGGACATTTTTAATCATGAAGGAAATGTGCTTCGAGGTTGTAATTTTATATTCTAGTTAGGCACCTCCTGAGGTGTGAAAATAAGCTTTAAAAAAATTGGCCAAAAAGTACTAGTACTTTACTGATGTACTTTTTCAGGTTTTTTCGATTTTCTCAAAATTCCCTCCAAACACTTTGTTTAAAATTCATAAATCAATTATTTTTTAGATGCTCTTTAAAATGTATATTCTCATTTTGCCCTTGAAATCTTATGAAGCACACTTTACTCTTGTACTCTATAGGAAAAAGGTAGGAGAAATGGTTGCCATGGTAACAGAATTTAAATCTTTCTTTTTAGATTAAAATTCATATAAATCAATTATTTGAAGTAAACGAAACCAGGTATGCTGGGACGATAGTATTAAGGTTATGGAGAAGAAAAAAACCAGCGAATGCTTTCCACGTTAAAACAATTTATTTGCAGATATTTCGGTATGCCTAACGCAAACCATCCTCAGTCCATCAAATTATATGATTGTGGAGCGTTTAATAAACTCATAAAATGCTTGAGAAGCCATTCTATAAATGGAGGGGACAAAATCAGATGAAGCAATTCACTGTGAGAAAAATATCATCTATATACATATGACACAATCGTATTTTTGTATGCTTTAAGACAATTTCTCAGAGTGACCCGCCAGGCGCGTGTACTTTCTAATACTACAGTACTAGAAAGCATTAGAAGTACTAGTATTAGAAAGTACACGCGCCTGGCGGGTCACTCTGAGAAATTGTCTTAAAGCATACAAAAATACAATCGTGTCATATGTAGAGACCGGACAAAAAAGCATTAAAAAATGAAAAAAAAAGTGCTTAAATAAGCATAAAAATCTTGAATAAAAAGTTTTTAAATAAGCATAAAAGTTGAAAAAAAAAGCATCTCATAAGCAACTTCTACTCATACCAATGGCGGATACAAAGGGGGGGGGGGGGTAAAGGATGTTAATTTTAATATAAAATTTTAAAAATTATACTTCAAAATTTTATTTGTATATATATTCTGGTAAACAAGCAAGGGCGTCCGCAGGATTTTTTGCAGAGGGGGACATGTCACTTCCAGATAAGTTTAAAAAAACGTACTTTGATATTAATAATGTTATACATCTCTTAGTATTTAAAGCTTTCTCACCGCGGCAAGGTGGATGTATACTGAGAAATGTTTTTTTGTATTTTTTTTTTGTTTTATACATTTTTTTGTATCATTTTAATTTTTCAGGGGGGGGGGCAAGTGCCTGGTTGCCCCCCCCCTGCGGACGCCCATGTAAACATGTACAGAATGCAACTTTAAATTAACAAAAGTGTGCGACAAGTTCCATCAGATTACCCCTCCTGCGAGGGTCCGCCGCAGTCTGTCCCAAGTAGGGGGTCCAGGGGGCCCGAGCCAGAGTAGGGGGGTCCAGGCGGGCCCCGAGCCAGAGTAGGGAAGGGGCGATTTGCTAAGTTGCCGAAGGATTTGCTTTACATGAACGTTTTTGCTGAATAATGTTTTGAATGATTTTTAAAAATTTTATAGCCCTCGGGCTTGGCGTAGTTGGTAGCGCTGCTGCCTTGTATACCAATGGTCGAGGGTTCGGATCCCAGGCAGTCCGATGATTTTATTTAAGCCATTTGGATACCAAACGGTTTGAATAAGAATGCCTGGACCAGACAAATAATAATAGTCTTAAATGGCCTAAGTTGCCGAAAAGACTGTGTGTATGCCAGGGGCGTATATAGAAATTTTTTTAGGGGTGGGGGCTGAACTCAAAAATTTTTCTGCGGAAAATTCTGTGTAACGAAACTAAATTTTTTCCACCACTTTTGTTTTTGCGGAACCAAAAGTTTTCCGCCCTGCGGAAAAATTTTTTCCCTTTTGCGGAACCTAAGTTTTTCACCCTTTTTTACAGGGCTATATTTTTCCGCACTGCAGGGCCGATCAAACATTTCGGGGGGGGGGGGGGCGAGGTCCCCTAATGTCTGTATATCCCTATATATGTATATCCATTTGGAAATTTCGGGGGGGGGGGGAGGCCTCGGCCCCCTATGCGTGTGTGAATGGGAAAAAAAGTGTTTTTTAATATTAAAAAAAAAAAAAAAAAAAAAAAAAATTATAAATATTCGTAAAATAAGTTCAAATAAGCACGAGAGGGAAAAAAGCATAAAAACTCAAAAAAAAACCATAAAAAATGCAATCTCAATGCACTTAGTTTTTCGTAATTCGTGTTGAAATTAAATATCTAATGGTTGCTTATAAAATTCAGCAATAAGCATTTTGCTTAAAATCCGGTCTCTAGTCATATGTATATAGACATGGGCGTAGCCAGACATCTTGTTAGGGGGGGGCAACCCCTCATTAGGGCGAGAGGGGAGGGGGTTTGCAATTAATATATACATAGATTATTAATTATTTATTTAAATAAAAAAAAATTGAATTAATGTAGTGGATTGGGGCGTTAAAAAAAATTCACAATGGGAACAATATATATATTTGTTTGGTTTTTTTAATTTTTATGACAAGCCAGGGGGGGCAATGGCCCCCCTGCCTCCCCCTGGCTACGCCCATGTATATAGATGATATTTTTCTCACAGTGAATTGCTTCATCTGATTTTGTCCCCTCCATTTATAGAATGGCTTCTCAAGCATTTTATGAGTTTATTAAACGCTCCACAATCATATAATTTGATGGACTGAGGATGGTTTGCGTTAGGCTTACCGAAATATCTGCAAATAAATTGTTTTAACGTGGAAAGCATTCGCTGGTTTTTTTCTTCTCCATAACCTTAATAAATCAATTATTATTTAGATGCCCTTTTAAAAAGTATATCAGTAATATTTTGTGGAAATTGTTTTGAAGAACTCTTGGCTGATGTAATTCACTTTCCGGCTTTTCCTTCCATAGAGCCAATGTTAAATCCCTATTGGGATTTGTATGTTAATTTCGATTCAAAAGAGAGTCGGTCCCTTTGGAACTTTTTACACATTTTAAAAAAAATTTTCCAATTCTTGTGAAATTTTGTATTTATTTAGGATTCTCTATTGTGTATAACATATCCAAATATGAGATTAAAATTTTTGAAGTTTTTAGTGTAGTCCGGTAATATTATATAAATAGATATTAAGTAGTTTCGTTCTCGGACAAATTCTTTCAAGATGGAGTTGAGATGATAATTTCAAAAAATAAAAATGAATAAGTCTTCTTTTTTTATATTTTATTTTTCAGAGCATATTTTGGCTTACAAGCATAGCATGCGCATTTACACTTGTTTCGGCAATAAAATGCCGTCTTCAGAGCCATTTTCAACTAAAAAATCAAAATATAAATATAAATACAAATTAGTGATAAAACAAAGAAACAATACATATAGTATATATATATATATATATATATATATATGTTCTGGAATGTTTCCGCGACCGGATGTATGCGAAGATAAGTTTTCTCGGGTTGTGTCGCGTGTGATGTTGAGATTTACTCGACGTTTCGGCTCTCCTTTTGGAGCCATTTTCAAGAGTATGGGATTAGGGGGGAATTGTTGGGGTGGTTTGTTTACGGGGTCGCAGTCTTGCTGGTCCCCAGGTCAATTTGGATGCCTCAGAGGCTTGGTTTGGTCTCTGAGAGCAGGAGGAAGGTTGAGTGTGTGTAATTGCGTTTGTGTTCGATTTGGGTTGACTACGGGGCCTCAGTCTGCCTCCCCAAGTCGATGTGTTATTGGTTTGGTTAGTGGATGTGTTAGGAGATTGGATTTGTGATCGTGTCTGTGTTTGATCAAACACAGACACGATCACACATACACACACCCAATCCAAATCTCAGAAACAAATCCAATCTCCTAACACATCCACTAACCAAACCAATAACACATCGACTTGGGGAGGCAGACTGAGGCCCCGTAGTCAACCCAAATCGAACACAAACGCAATTACACACACTCAACCTTCCTCCTGCTCTCAGAGACCAAACCAAGCCTCTGAGGCATCCAAATTGACCTGGGGACCAGCAAGACTGCGACCCCGTAAACAAACCACCCCAACAATTCCCCCTAATCCCATACTCTTGAAAATGGCTCCAAAAGGAGAGCCGAAACGTCGAGTAAATCTCAACATCACACGCGACACAACCCGAGAAAACTTATCTTCGCATACATCCGGTCGCGGAAACCTTCCAGAACATATATATATATATATATATATATATATATATATATATATATATATATATATATATATATACTATATGTATTGTTTCTTTGTTTTATCACTAATTTGTATTTATATTTATATTTTGATTTTTTAGTTGAAAATGGCTCTGAAGACGGCATTTTATTGCCGAAACAAGTGTAAATGCGCATGCTATGCTTGTAAGCCAAAATATGCTCTGAAAAATAAAATATAAAAAAAGAAGACTTATTCATTTTTATTTTTTGAAATTATCATCTCAACTCCATCTTGAAAGAATTTGTCCGAGAACGAAACTACTTAATATCTATTTATAGATTAAAATTTTGAAAAATAGAGTATTTCAAGCAGTCAACATTTAAAATGCAAGTTTGGAATTAAGGTGCTATGGGAAACTAAATATAGGGTAAAGTATACAGTGGTTGGCCCCCTTAAGCATTTTTATCTCTTTTCTACTTAATTTCTTCTAGACCAACAAAGCAATCAGCCTGAAAATTTTTTATAGGAATCCTAAAACTACAGTTATTCTGACGCGATACTGAAAATTGAATATTTTCTAGTCGTTTTTTTTTTAAGAGACACAAAAACTAAAAAAGTTTCAAAAACATAGTTATTGGCCCCCCTGATACAGTTATTGGTTTTTCTTTCTACAGTCATTGGCCCCCCTCGCCACAAGCACATTTTGATTAGCTAGCATCCTAAAACATTTTAAACATACTTTTAGAAGGGAAATATGATAAAAAAATACCCCTAGATAATAAAAAATCTGGTGTGACTGGTCGCACAGCACTCAACTTTCTCTTAACTTTCATAACCGAAAGTTGTGTTCTGTGCTTGTCATACCAGATTTTTTGTGTCGATATATATTTAATTTTCTCCAATATATTAAAATTCAAGATGTCAAATTTATAAACATGGTAAAATATTTATATTTGTTAGCAGCATCTAATAATTGATTTTTGAATTTTAATCAAAATCGTTTGAGAAAAATAAAACCCCAAACTTCCCAGGGAGCAAGGGCGGATACAAGGGGGGTAAAGGAGGTAATTATCCCCCCTGAGACTTGAAAAAAATACTTTTTTTCGAAAAAAAATTTATTTTCAATGTAAAATTTTAAAAATTATTACTTACAAATTTGTTTTGCATTTATATTCTGGCAAACAAGTACAGAATGCGCCTTTAAATTTCCGAAATTAAGAAAAAATAGTGTGCTGTGCGACCAGTCACACCAGATTCCCCCCCCCCCCCCCGAGAAACACCTCTGGATCCGCCCTTGCCAGGGAGGTGCCTAACTTGAATATAAAATTTCAACCTCCAAGCTTTTTTATTCTTGAGATATTTTGTTGACAGACAGACAGACAGACCATGTTGCGAAAACCACTTTTTGGATTCAGGGGACCTCAAAACGTGTATATCCATCAAAATCTTGACATTGGATTTTTGGCATGAATCCAATACTTTCTCTCTCTCTCTATATATATTACATATATACAATGGTAAGAGAAAGTAAAAAAACGTTTATTGAAAGTAATGTAGCCGATAAGACAAAATTACAGTAGATTAATTAATTGAATTATTTCTAGAATTCCCCTGGAACTGATTACACGTTTTTTTCGGTACGTTTATGTGACCAACAACTAAATCTCATCTATAATTTAAAATGTCTGGCCTCTCGGGCCACTTCCATAAACGCCCACATTTGGTCAATAATGACACGGCTGCTTCATTTTCATTGATATCAAGGATTTTTCCGGGAACCAACTCTGCATGTTCATTTGTGGCAAATTAAAATTACGAATAAACTATTCTCATTCAAATTTTAAAATATTCGTTACAATACAGTGATTGACCCCCATAGTTATTGGCCCGGGGGCCAACAACTGTAAGGTGTCATTTTTTCTAACCAAGATTTTAATATGTCATTCCCATGAGACATAAGCAACAGTAAAAACAGTCAACTTTCACTACAGTGTATTTACAGTGATTGGCCCCCCGGGCCAATCACTATATCTCCTTATGATTTGGGTCACAGTTATTGATTGGCCCCAGGCATTTAAGCCTTAAAAATTTCCAAGACGTTATTGTACCCTACCAAAATCTTTAAAAACTTAATAATTAAGTGTTTTATTAATTTTAAAATTAAAATAATCGGTCATTTGGGCTTATAAAGCTTATTATTTGGGCATAGTGTTCTTACCATTTTCTTTATTTTTCTCTTAGAAAGATGACTTCTCAGACAAAGTTTATTTTTTCAGCTAAAAGTTTTATAAAACTCAAAATGATGTGGCTATCAGAACAAGCATAAATAAATTCCATGTTATTTACAAGTTTTTTCAAAACTCATTTATCCATTATATTTCTTATTTTCTAAGTTTAAAGGCGTAGGGGCCAATCACTGTATGGGGGCCAACCACTGTATACTTTACCCTATCTCGACACAAAAAATCTGGTGTGACCGTGCTGTTCTTACCAAAGGATAAGAGAAAGTTGTGTGCTGTGCGCCAGTCACACCAGATTTTTACTATTTTTTACTTATGAAATGCATTTGGTCAAGTTAACTAAGATGCTACGGCAGTGGCGTAACGATTTTGAGCTGGGCCCCCCGCAATCTTTTTTTCGGGCCTCATTATTAGACCCTATTATTAGATAGAAAAAATATTTTTAAAATACCGTATATCCCAGAACACCGAGGCCCCGGGCCCTCTCAAAGACAAATTTTTATCTACATTTTTCCGTCTTCCCCTGAGCCCATTGGGCCCCGGGCCCTTTCAAAGACAAATTTTCATTAAATTTTTTGTTATCTAAATTTTTCTGTTTTCACCTGAGCCCTGAGGGCCCCAGGCCCTCTCAAAGAAAAAATATTTGGGGACCTATGCCGGCCCGAGGCCTGGGGCTTTACGCCCCTAATCCTGGCCCGTGGGCTCTCCCAAGGTCCGCCCCCCCCCCCCCCCGGGCGGGGGTGTAAGTTAAGCTACTGTGCTATGGGAAACTCAGTAAATCTCGACCTTACCGAAGGGTAAAAAAAAGTTGTGTAACGTACGCCAGTCACACCGGATTTTTTAATTATTCATATATTCCATTCTTATAGAATGCAAATTATGTGAAGTGGTAAAGTGACTGAAGTATTTAAATAAAGAAGCGGGCCAGCCAGGAAATTAGTCTCTATGGGACCAGAGTGGAGATGGACTGAAGAAGGCTTTAATTAAAGACACTCATTTCCTGGCTGCCCGCTTCTTCATAAATTATTTAAATACAGTAGAACCTCGATAAGTTAAACCTCGCTAAGTTCAAAACCTCCGTAACTTAAAAATTTTTTCAATTCCCTTCCCTTGACAGCGTAAAACCTCTATTACTTAAAGAACAAAACCTCTGTAACTTAAACAAATATTTTGAGCATGGCCCTCGATAACTTAAAATAATATTTTGGTGACCTCTATAACTTAAAGTATTTCTTTACATATCATCGAAAAAATAGTTGATGCAGAAAATCAAAAATACATAAAGCAGAAAAAAAATTACTGATTTTTTTGTAAATAAATAAATCTATTAATTTAATTTATATTTAACTAAACTATTCTAAATAAACAAATAAATCAAACGAAATTCCTTTTTCACTCACGTGCCCAAAGTCAATAAACCTCGGTACGTTAAAAATTATATTCAATAACCTCTCTAACTTCAACTCTCGATAAGTAAAAAACTCGATAACTCAAATTTCTAACCGTTTCCCTTGAACTTTAACTTATCGAGGTTCTACTGTACTAATTATTTTCAAATTTTTTTAGATTCATTTTTGCGAGCAAGAAACTCTCAAGACCACGAAGCCACCGCTATGATGAAAGCTCAATTTATGTCTCTCTGGGATGGATTAATTACTGATCCTAAATGTACTGTGATTATTATGGGAGCAACTAACAGGCCACACGATTTAGATCGTGCAATTTTGAGAAGAATGCCTGCAACTTTCCACATTGGCATGCCAGTAAATTTTTTTTGTTTGGTTATTTTTTTAATCTAAATAAATCGGGAATGACTTCCCCAAAACTTTCTCGTATATTCTTTTGGAATTACGTCTGTGTGCGTGTGTGTGAACAACACGACTGCTAAAAAATGCTAGCAGCTAGATCGATGAAATTCGCTATATATTTCTTACACTAAAATTGTAGATTTCTATCAACTTTTGGAGTAAATACTTCACCTGGAAGCAGTGGCGGATCCAGAGAAGTTGCTCGGGGGAGGGGGTAATCTGGTGTGACTGGTCGCACAGCACACAATTTTTTCTTATTATCGGTAATTTAAAGGTACATTCTATAGTTGTTTACCAGAATATATCTTCTTCTCTTCTTTCTTTGCCTTTATCATTCCCGTGGTGCGGGGTCGGCAGTAAAGGGGCTGGCGGAATGGGTTTTTTTGCGACTGGAAGAAAATAGAACAGGCCGGCCCGTCGCTCGGTCTGACGCCTGTTGAAAATATAGAAGGAGGGGACAGACATGTAAAGAATAGAAGGACTGCCATTCCCAGCTCGGGTAGCTCTTGGTCGCCACCCACGTACCCACAAGATGTGGGCACCTGAGCATTTACCAGAATATATATATAAATCAAATTTTTAAGTATTAGTTTTTAAAATTTTATATTAAAAATACAATTTTTTCAAAAAAAAAAAAATATTTTTCTCAAATCTCGAGGGGGGGGGTAATTACCCCTTTACTCCTCGCCTTGTATCCGCTCTTGACTGGAAGTGGCACTTTACCTAATAAGTTTTTTCAGAAATTTTCAATTTTTTAGTTATATTATGATAAATTACCCTATTTTAAAAAGTTTTTATTCTTTAACATTTTTTCAAAAACTGAATAGTTTTTGAAATAATCAACGAAGAAAAAGACAAATTTCGTTAATTTTGAAATAAATGTTTATATTTACATGTTTTTTTAATGACCTGTACGATTTTGTTTTGATTTTTTTCAAAATTAACTGAAAAATGTCTTTTCCTTAGTTGATTATTTCAAAAACTATTCAGTTTTCTAAAAAATGTCAAAGAATAAAAACTTTTTAAAATAGAGTAATTTATCATAATATGACAAAAAATTGAAAATTTCTGAAAAAACTTATTAGATAAAGTACTACTTCCAGGTGAAGTATTTACTCCAAATGTTTATAGAAATCTACAATTTTAGTGCAAGGACTATATACCAAATTTCATCGATCTGACTGAATGCGTTTTTAAGCAATCGTGTTCACACACACGCACCCAGACGTAATTCCAAAAGAATATAAGAGAAAGTCTCGGGGAAGTCATTCCCGATTTATTTATTTATTTTTTTGTTGATGAGTTATCTTCTAAACTTCATCTAAATTGAAACGCTTGCTCCTTTATATAAACGGCCAAGAAGACATAGATAAAGATAGATAGTATACTACATAATAATTAGTACGTATTTATCATCTCTCTCTTACAGAATCAATAAAAATCAATCAATCTTGTCTTTCAGGATCTTATAGCTACAAGAAAATAGCAAATAATTTGGCCAAACCTTGAAATAAATAATACAAAGATAAAATCAACGGCATTTGTTTCAAAAAAATATCATAAATAAAATTAACTTTTCCAAAATATGTTTGTTGAGAAACCCTCTAAAGGGCGAGAAAGCGGTGAAAATTTCTTTTTATGAATTTTTCTCAAATAATTTACGAGATAGAAGGGGAGTACAAATTTCTAAAGAGGTATTTTGGGCAAAACTCAAAAAGACCCTATTAAAAAACTTCAAAACTTTTAGTACTATGAGATAACAAAATTATGACTTTGATATAGGGGAGACTGAGGATCATTTGAAGAAAAACACTTTATTTATAAAAAACAACATTTTATTAATATTAGTTTTTAATGCAATTTTTTTCTTGAATTCCAACATCTTTTCCTAAAAACCAAATAAAAAAATAATAGTATTTAAAAAAAAAAATATTTTTGTAAGGACCTCAAATTGTTCAAATGTGCCCCGCTGCCGGGGTAGCTTTGAACAAATACTAAAACAAATAAATAGAATCAAGATTTTCTGTTCCATTTGAAATAAAACGTAGCAGTAGTATTCCTAACTCGTTCTTTATTAAAAAAATTTTATATTTTATCTTTAATATTAGAAAAATAAAGACTTCCGGTTGAGCGTCAGTGACAAGTTGTCTTGTTTTTAGTGAGCTCTCGTTTATTTGCGATTCTATTAACAAAATAATAAACTATTTTGAGATCCAGTAAGGAGAAGGGAATGGAGGGAGAAAGCAACAATGAGTTACTAAAGAAAATTTTAGAGGAGATGAAACTATTGAGGAGGGATAATATGGAGACAATTAGATAGTTGGACGAGTTGAACAAAAGAATAGAAGAGGAGAAGAAAGCAAAAGATAGAATAATTGAAGAACTGCGAGAGGAGGTGGGGTTTTTAAGATCCCAAATCCAAGAAGTTAGAAGAAGAGAAGAAAATAGAGAGATGAATGACAGGAGATTAAACATCATAGTAAAAGGAATTGAGGAAGAGGAACAGGAGAGCAACACGAGCACAAAGGAAAAGATTAAAGATATGATAGGGAATGAAATGCAATTGGACGGGAATATGATAGAAAGTGTCACGAGGTTGGGTCCGAAGAATGGAAAAAGAATTATTAAATTGAGATTAAATGACCTTAAAGAAAAGGAAGAACTGATGAATAATAGAAATAAATTCAAGGGCAAAACAGTTTTTATCAGTGATGATTTAACATACGAGAAAAGGGAGGAAAAAAGAATCCTAATCAAGAAGATGTGGGAAGCAAGGGGGAAGGGTGAAGTGGCTTTTATGAAAGGAAATAATCTTATTGTGGAGGACCGAGAAAAGACTTTCAAGTATAAATATGATAAGTGGTAGAAAGAACTTTTAGAAGTACAGTCCTGGTCAAAAAACTGGAGGAGAGAAAGGGAAGGGGAGCGGGGACTAAGACAGGGTACTCATGAAATGTAGGTGGAGAAAAGGGATGGATGAGGATGCTAGTTTGGAACACGACCGGCTTATATAACAAGGATAATGACTTTTGGGAGTATGTGAGAAACTTTAGTATAATTAGTTGTTTCTTGATGGCTGGATATTATGATATGAGGATGTGGCATAAGGGCAGCCAAGGCGAAAAATAAAATGAAAATTTTTTTTTTCTCGACGTTTCGAGTGCCGACCGCACTCTTCATCAGGACAAAAATGATGTCAGGTTAGTTGACATCTCTTTACTGTTCCGAGTAGGGATGAAACGATACCACTGAGGTATCGATACTTTTACTCGATACTGGTATCGGTCGCAAAGTATCGAGTACCTACTCGGTATCGATTGAAAAGTATCAATACTTAGTCGTATCGGTCAATTTTTTCGTACAATTAAAGATGAGCAAAAACTTTTAAGCCAGGAGATTAAAGAAAAAATCTTTTATTTAATTTTTATTTGCTGACGTTTCGGTCGCCAATCACGGCCTTTATCATCAGAGACTTCCGAGTAGCAAGTATATGATAATATTTTTGTACATATTAAAGTAAAAATAAATTGTATATTTTTAATTGCAATGAATATTGAAATACCTAAGATCGTGTATAATTGACAATACTTGCCCTGATAAAGGTCGTGATTGGAGACCGAAACGTCGGCAAATAGAAAATTAAATAAAAGTTTCTTATTTAATCTCCTAGCTTCAAAGTCCCTGCTAATCTTGATTAAATCTCCACAGCCATAAAACATCAAGTTCTTGGAGAAAAAAAAAACAATTACGACTAAGAAAAAATTTCAATTTTAGTGGTGCTACCCAAAACAATAATTTTTCAAGATGTTTCCCTGTTGAACACGCAAATAATAAAAATTAAAATACAGTAGTACAAACCATTCCACTTATTTCTATTGTAAATAAGAACAAATGTCCTTAAATGTTCTTCCTACCTAATTAATTATCGCGTACGTGGACCGAGTATCGATACGAGTATTTTTGACCGATACTTACTTGGTACTCGATTCCAAATTATCGATTCCAAAAGTACTTGGTATCGAAAGAAAAGTATCGAGTAAGTACTTGTATTTACTCGTATCGTTTCATCCCTAGTTCCGAGGTCGACCTCGGAACAGTAAAGAGTTTTCAAGAGAACATAAATTGGTAAAAACGTTGCTAGACTGCCATGTCAACTAAGCCGACAACTTGACATTATTTTTGTCCTGATGAAGAGTGCAATCGTCACTCGAAACGTCGATAAAAAATTAAAAAAATTTTATTTTATTTTTTGCCTTGGCTGCCCCTAAGCCACATCCTCATATTTAGTATAGTTATATGTGTTGAAACATGGATAGAAAAAGAAGACAACAGATTAACAAGTAGACTAGGGAATGTCTATGTCTATAAATGGGATTTAGCGAGGAGAGATAAAAAGAAAGGAAGAGCTAAAAGAGGGCACAGCTTGTGGCGGTAAGAAAAGAGTTGATGGAGAGGAAAAGAAATTCCAAAACAAACAAATAAATGAAGAAGGAAGAAAACTGCTTCATCTTTGTCAAGAGTTTGGTCTACAGATTATGAATGGGAACTGCGAAGGGGACAGGGAGGGGAATTACATTGGAGGAAATGGAGCATCTGTAGTAGATTATGATTATGTGTTAGTGAATGAGAAGTATGCTTTTATAAAAGATGTTGTAATAAAGGATATAAATTATTCAGACCATCTGCCGTTGGCAATAACAATAAAGGAGGAAGAAATACCAGAAGAAATAAAAATGCCCCTTAAGCAAAGATTAAGATGGGACCAGAAAAAGAAAGATATTTTTAAGAAGAGATTAAACGAGAAATGGAGACAGGTTGGAGAATTGATGGAGAAAGAAGTTTCGAGGAAATAGTTAGCATAATGAAGGAGCTAACAAAAGAATTGAGGTTAAAAAGAGAAACTTTTATAACTGGGAATGTGTTAAGAAAAGGGAAGAGGTTTGGAAGTGGCGTATATAGAATATAGAAGAACGTATATAGAAGATGATCGAAAAAAATACATCCAAAAGAAAAAAGAACTAAAAGAGCTAATTAAAACCAGAAAGAAACAAGAAGAGAGAAATAAATGGGACAAGATAAAAAAGACTAAAGATAGTAAGGAATTTTGGCAGGAAGTTAATAGAAGAAGAGGAAAGAACTGAAAATTTCCAAAAGAATTTGAAATTGAAATGAAGGACTGAAGAAGACATTTCATAAAGTTGCTGATGGGTTCGGGGTTCCATGAAGAAAGGGATTTTAATTTAAGAGTAGAAGTAGTAGCAAGAGGATCAGATGGAAATTAATGAGAAATTGAAGGAAGTGGAAATGAATGAAGCGGATCTTGGGGAGATATGTGAAAGGAATTTTGGGAATAGCTAGGAACACACCTAGCTATATGTGGCGGATGGAAACAGGAGTTTTGAGAGTGGAGGCGAGAAATTTCGTAACTATGGCAAGGAAAGTTATAAGAATAATGTCTATGTAAAATGGTCGATGACCAAAGATGTGTCTCCGAAAATGTGCAAGGAACATCCTAAACAAAAATCCATCCAGCTGGGGAAAGGAAATGATGAAAGCAATGGGGGAGGTCGGTAGTCCGGGAATAATTAGAATGATCCAGCAAAATAGAGACAATGAAGACATAGCGAAAGAGTTAGAAAAGGCAGCACAAAAGAAGATCGAGCAAGAACTACAGAGAAATTGGGCAATAATAGATAAGTCGTCGTATTGCCAATATTACAAAAATATTAAAACAAGTATAGGAAAACAAGTATCTGAACTGTGCCAGTGGATCAAGAGCTTTCTGACGGAGCGAAGGATCTCGGTTGTAGTCGACGGTGTGTCTTCCATTCCGCATTCAATCAACGCAGGTGTTCCCCAGGGTTCTGTCCTCTCTCCCACCTTATTCCTTATGTACATTAACGATCTCATGAGAGCAACCTCCAACCCAATTCATTGCTTTGCTGATGACAGTACCCTGCACTCAGTCAGGACTGGTGAAGCCTCATCCACTGGTCGTCTGGGGGTTGTGTCGTCGATAAATGATGATCTTGGTCTCTTGGAGGAATGGGGAAACCTCAATCAATTAAAATTCAATTCGCAAAAAACCCAATGTTGTTTAATTTTTAGACAAAAAAATAGGATTTGCCCTCCACTTATTTACAGCAATAATAGTCTCGAGTTCAAAGATTCATTTTCTGTTCTGGGAGTGACAATTACATCTGATCTCTCCTGGAGCAACCACATCTCTTCTGTGGTTAAATCTACCGCAAGGAAATTGGGTTTTCTATTCAAAACGAAGCGTTACTTTTCCTCCCAACAACTCCTAATCCTCTATAAAGCCCAAATTCGGCCGTGTCTTGAATATTGTTCCCACCTTTGGCGAGGGGCGTCGAAAGACGCTCTCTCCTCCTTGGAAGCCATACAGAGGCGTGCAGTTAGACTGATAGGTGTTCGGCCGTGTCTTGAATATTGTTCCCACCTTTGGCGAGGGGCGTCGAAAGACGCTCTCTCCTCCTTGGAAGCCATACAGAGGCGTGCAGTTAGACTGATAGGTGATTCTACCCTTACTGTATCCCTACAGTCACTAGATCATAGAAGAAGCGCGTCTGCACTATCTCTTTTCTACAGGTATTACCATGGTCAATGCTCTGCCGAATTAAAATCAATTATCCCACCCAATGCAACATATTCACCGTGATTGGAACAAGCTCCCTGCGTCTATCTTCCCCAAAACCTACAATCTTCAGACTTTCAAGTCTAACCTCAACAGGCATCTTCTCAGTTCCCTTTTATGCTTCTCCTTTTGTTTTTATTTTCTTCCTGGCTGCATGTGAATATTGGTCATTATAGGTCTTCGGACCTTATGCACCCATTCCGTGAGTTGCTCACGGCCTGGGGAGTAGGCAGGTTGAGACCCCGGGAATCAAGACCTAACACCCCGACTTGGGGAGTAGGCAGATTGAGGCCCCAAAGTCAACCCAAACCAAACACAAACCCGATTACACAGAACCAACCACTGTCCATTCCACAGAGACAAACCGAGACCTCTGAGGCATCCACCAATACACCGACTTGGGGAGTAGGCAGATTGAGGCCCCGTAGTCAATCTAAACCGAACACAATTACACACACCCCACCTTCCTCCAGCTCTCAGAGACCAATCCACGCCTCTGAGTCATCCACCAAATTGACCTGGGGACCAGGAAGACTGCGACCCCGTAAACAACCCCCCTCCACCATTACCTCCTAACTTCCTTCTCTCTTGAAAATGACTCCAAAAGGAGAGCCGAAACGTCGAGTAAATCTCAGCACCCCACGCGACTTAATCCGAGAAAACTTATCTTTGCATACATCCGGTCGCGGAAACTTTCCAGAACATATATATATATATACCGGGTGGGCCAATAGTGCGTGGACGGAAGATTGTGGGCTTATTAACGGACATTTTTAAAATTTGTTGATCGCACATAATGTGGGGCTTTTAGGGCTACAAATTAAAAATATTTTTGTTCCAATTGCACCTCATATACAGGGTGGTCCAGATCAAAGTTATGTTTTTTTTAATGGAACGCCCTGTATATTATTGCATATTTGGATTCTACGGCCAATTTTAGTATGAGTTTATGTCATGCAATGTATTCCAAACCATACCGTTTAGCCGCAAATCGGGCTTCAGTGAAAAAACTGCTGTCTGAAAAAAATTGAATATCGAGCGAACCATAAAACTTAGGGAACTGTTATTTTGTGAGGTTACTAACCATGAAATTTACTAATGTAGGCCAGATGGGGAACCCGGAATTATTCTTATGTTAGGAGAAATGGCCATGCCAATTTGGAAAATTTCAATCATGGATAACTTCATTTTTTCAAATGGAACATGCTACTTTTTTTATGCCATGGGACGTGAAATTCAATTATCTTTCAGCTGATATAAGGTTGTCTATATCTATCTTTGGTAGTTTTCTTTTTATTTCAAAATATCTGATAACGAAAAAAAAAAAAATTTTAATTATAGACAAAATAATTGAAAAAACAATCCAATCGCAAAACAAAATTGTAATAAATGGAAAAAATATGCTAAATATTCGAAAATGTTTTTTAATTTCCTTTAAAATCATTTATTTGAACTTCTCAAAAAAGTCCCGCTGCTCAAATTCGGGTTATGATTTGTCAACAAGATGGCGCACCTCCTAACCTGAACATAACCTGACATCTAATTTAACATTTTTCAATCAACACAATGTTCCACATTTTATTAAGCCTATATCCATCTTCCTTATTGATATTATTTGGATGTTTATTAATTTCTATAGATTCAAGAGATGAAGTGGCTGTTATATTTGACAATAAGAGGATAAAGGAGCAAGCAGCCAGGTAGTTAGTCTCCACGAAATGAAACTCTCTATTGAGGAAACAGTTTCGGTTTTAATGAAATATAACCATCATCAGTCCATTTTGAGCTGAAAGCATTGTTGAGTTAGAAAAATCAAAATAACAAAAGATTATTTGAATATTTACAAACAATATATAACTGATACATACAGTGTGAGCTCAAATGACAAAGCATTGAGTCATATTGCGGAGTTGTCAGTAGATGTGTATTATACATAAATTATTTGTATAAAATACAAGGCAATGCAATCAGCTTATACGAAGCGCCAAGTTTGAGATACAAAATTGTTTTTGTTAATGAGAGATTTTATTTATTACATTTGATATTATAGTAAATATTTTGTACAATGACCTCTTATAGGGTCAGAGGTGATGATGGTATACCGAACTCATGTTTGTTTATTGAAAGGCGATAATCCAACCTAACCCAAGCAAATCCCTCCGAGCAAAAGTCAATGGCAATGAGTTGACACAAATTTGATATTCGAATTTTTTTATATAAAAATATAAAATTATTAAAATTGTTTACAATTTTATTTTAATCAAAATCTATCTGAAAGACAACATTGCCACCAACTATAATTATATTCAATAAAATAAATAAAAAAGGATTTTCGAGATGGTGATGGAGCAGATTATATACTTATTTAATTCACACACACAACTTGGCTCCCAGGCCATCAAGAAATGAAATATAAAAATTACTAAGCCCCACACAATCAGTCTGGAAATTTATTGCCCGGTCCCCCAGTGCTTTGATGAAGCATTTCTCCGCAAATAAACGTTTCGTTGTGTTATTCATCTGCAGGAGAATTTTTGGATTGTCTATGTCGAAATTGTGATTATTTTCTAAGGAATGTGAGCAGAGCGCCGTGCAAGTTTTTTTACACTTGATATTACTCCTATGACCCGCCATTCTTTGATTAATATGACACCCCGTTTGACCTACATATCCTCTAGTTGGTGATGGACAGTCTAAACATTTGATGAAATAAACGACATCAAATTTGTTATCGAAGGGAAATTTGTCCTTGTTGTTAAATAAGTAAGATAAGCTCGTCTGTGATTTTAGGGCAGTCTGTGCTCCAAACTGTTTTAGTGTTCTTTGTATATTTTCTGAGAGCCCAGGAACATGGCATAACGAAAAATACAATTGTTTATCTTGACCGGTTGATGGATCAACCGGTGTAGGTGTTAAATTTGCACTAACAGAATTATATTTTCGTTTGTACCGCTCGATTGCATAGTTAATGCAATGTGCAGGATACGAGTTGGAGATTGCCATGCTCCTGAAATCTATCAGATTTTTTTGCACAAATTCATTATCACCCAGCGTATATATACGCCTTAAAAAATAATTAAGGGTGTTCATTTTATATAGAAAAGGGGTGTTTGAATTATAGTCTAAAAATCTGCCACTATCAGACGGCTTTCTATAGATGTCAAATCTGACGATAAAGCCCAAGCTTTGAATATTATAAAGTGTATGGCTGATTGTGAATACATAGTCACGAATAATGCCCTCGATGATACAAAGAAAGCCCTAATTAGATCTAAAATTTCTAATATAATTTCTAATTTTAAAAATAGGAATTATCGTTTGAAACCTTGCTCACGGGCTCTCCAGACAGACATTATTAAAACCACAAAATATCAAAAGTTGAACCCTGACATTGTTTTTGTGCAATCGGATAAGTCAAAATTGTCTGTCATAACAACTGCAGACTCATATAAAGATAACATGTTATCTTTAATATCCGACGCAGAAACATATAAAGAAATATCTCATAACCCGATCAAAAAGCTAGAGGGGGAAATTAATAAATATTTAACATCTTGCAATAATGATGAGCTAATTGATCGTAAGACCTTAAATAAACTTAAACCAAAAAACTCTACTATAGCTAGGTTATATGGTTTAATAAAAACTCACAAGGGTATAGCTCCTAACCACCCCTATCGACCTGTAGTATCTACAATTAATTATTGCAATTCAAAACTCTCTAAATATCTAGCTGATATCCTAAAAAATTTAACATCTCACGATGAATTCAAGGTGCTTAATGCGTACGTGGCCAAAGAGAAATTAAAGAACATCATTGTACCTGATGATCACGTTTTAATCAGCTTTGACGTCGAGTCCCTTTTCACATCGGTCCCTTTGGATTTTTTCATGTCTTGTATAGACGAATATTGGAATGAAATTAGTAAATATACCACCTTTACTTTAGAGAGGTTTAAGGACGGCTTGAACTTCTGTTTATATTCCAATTATTTCTCTTTCAATGGCAAAATATTGCTTCAGTTAAAAGGGTTGCCTATGGGCGGGGCGCTCAGTCCCATCGCCGCCGAGATTGTGATAAGGAAATTTTATTATAGCACAGTACAGCCTCTAAATTTATTAATTTACCTCCAATATGTTGATGACTCCCTTTCTATTGTACATAAAAATAGTATCCTTAATATCCTGGGTAAATTTAATTCTTTCCACCCGAATATAAAATTCACGTATGAGACCGAGATTGATAATAAGATACCCTTCCTTGACCTGCTAATCATTAAAAACACTGAGGGAAATTTGTCCTTTGACATCTATAGAAAGCCGTCTGATAGTGGCAGATTTTTAGACTATAATTCAAACACCCCTTTTCTATATAAAATGAACACCCTTAATTATTTTTTAAGGCGTATATATACGCTGGGTGATAATGAATTTGTGCAAAAAAATCTGATAGATTTCAGGAGCATGGCAATCTCCAACTCGTATCCTGCACATTGCATTAACTATGCAATCGAGCGGTACAAACGAAAATATAATTCTGTTAGTGCAAATTTAACACCTACACCGGTTGATCCATCAACCGGTCAAGATAAACAATTGTATTTTTCGTTATGCCATGTTCCTGGGCTCTCAGAAAATATACAAAGAACACTAAAACAGTTTGGAGCACAGACTGCCCTAAAATCACAGACGAGCTTATCTTACTTATTTAACAACAAGGACAAATTTCCCTTCGATAACAAATTTGATGTCGTTTATTTCATCAAATGTTTAGACTGTCCATCACCAACTAGAGGATATGTAGGTCAAACGGGGTGTCATATTAATCAAAGAATGGCGGGTCATAGGAGTAATATCAAGTGTAAAAAAACTTGCACGGCGCTCTGCTCACATTCCTTAGAAAATAATCACAATTTCGACATAGACAATCCAAAAATTCTCCTGCAGATGAATAACACAACGAAACGTTTATTTGCGGAGAAATGCTTCATCAAAGCACTGGGGGACCGGGCAATAAATTTCCAGACTGATTGTGTGGGGCTTAGTAATTTTTATATTTCATTTCTTGATGGCCTGGGAGCCAAGTTGTGTGTGTGAATTAAATAAGTATATAATCTGCTCCATCACCATCTCGAAAATCCTTTTTTATTTATTTTATTGAATATAATTATAGTTGGTGGCAATGTTGTCTTTCAGATAGATTTTGATTAAAATAAAATTGTAAACAATTTTTAATAATTTTATATTTTTATATAAAAAAATTCGAATATCAAATTTGTGTCAACTCATTGCCATTGACTTTTGCTCGGAGGGATTTGCTTGGGTTAGGTTGGATTATCGCCTTTCAATAAACAAACATGAGTTCGGTATACCATCATCACCTCTGACCCTATAAGAGGTCATTGTACAAAATATTTACTATAATATCAAATGTAATAAATAAAATCTCTCATTAACAAAAACAATTTTGTATCTCAAACTTGGCGCTTCGTATAAGCTGATTGCATTGCCTTGTATTTTATACAAATAATTTATGTATAATACACATCTACTGACAACTCCGCAATATGACTCAATGCTTTGTCATTTGAGCTCACACTGTATGTATCAGTTATATATTGTTTGTAAATATTCAAATAATCTTTTGTTATTTTGATTTTTCTAACTCAACAATGCTTTCAGCTCAAAATGGACTGATGATGGTTATATTTCATTAAAACCGAAACTGTTTCCTCAATAGAGAGTTTCATTTCGTGGAGACTAACTACCTGGCTGCTTGCTCCTTTATCCTCTTATTTCTATAGATTCTTTGACTTTTCTTTTCCACCACTCATTTTCAACGTGAAGCGTTTTTACATTATCTAAATTAATTTTATGGCCAGTTGTTAAGGCATGTTCAGCAATTTCTGACTGATTTGGATGTTTCAATCTGATGGCTCTCTCGTGTTCGGACATTCTTGTTGAGATCTTTCTACATGTTTCACCAATATATACTTTATTACATTCACAAGTTACCTTATAAACTCCATTATTTCCATTGTTATTTTATTCTTTACATTTGAAGTAATCGATGACATTTGTTTTTGTGGTTTAAATGTTACTCTGATGTTGTGTTTCCTCAAATTTGAAGCTATTTTTTCTGTTGTTCCTTTTAGGTATGGTAATGTTACTTGTGATATATATGTTGGTTTTTCTTTTTCTTTGTCTTTATCGTCTGTTTTCTTTTTTGTCTGCCCGTATTTTTTGATTTCATATTCGGAGAAGCCATTGTGTCCTTTTATTAAAAAATACTACAGCATAAAATAACATACAAAATTGTTTCAGTTATTGGCTGGGTGCGCGATGGAAGCGCCAACTGGCGATTGCAATTAGGGAGGACTTTGAAATGTCAAATGGCTGGCTCTCATTACGAAGAGTAAAATAATTTCAATGAAATATCATAATTTACATATATTCTATTTGTAAATTTAAATCTACAGGGTCTATAATAACATTGACCTTTTTTATTTCCAGTTGAAAATTGCACAATCAATTAATTTCCAAATAGTACACACGGGCTTTCTCAGGTTCACGATAATTGAGTAAAGAAATATCCAGTTTGCCGCAAATAATTCAAACATCCTGCCGAAATCTCCTCTTAGGGTAGGAAAGGGGGATAGCGCCACCGTGGTATCACAAAGGGCCTATTTAGGAACGGCCACTTCACCTTACCTAACCTAAACTAAGTAAAGAAATAAACAAATTTTATCGAATAAACCATGGCGATCCATCGGCATGAAATAAAACAAAAAGAAAATTACGTGCTACTTCCTACAACATACAAAATAATATTAGAAAGAAATGTTGGTTTATAGATTAGTTTACTTTTTTTCTCTTGTTTCCAACTTGCTTGTGGAAATTTATAGGATTTGTGATTAGTAGAGACCGGATTTTAAGCAAAATGCTTATTGCTGAACTTTATAAGCAACCATTAGATATTTAATTTCTACACGAACTAAGTGCATTGAGATTGCATTTTTTATGCTTTTTTTGCTTATTTTGAGTTTTTATGCTATTTTGCCTTTTATGCTTATTTGAACTTATTTTACGAATATTTATAATTTTTTTTTTTTTATTAAAAAACACTTTTTTCCCATTCACACACGCATACACAAGGGGCGTATATAAGGGGAGGGGGCCCGCCCTCCACAAATTTTCCAAATGCATATATAGGAATATACGGACATTAGGGGATCCCCCCCCCCCCCCCCCGAAATGTTTGATCGGCCCCGCAGTGAGAAAAAATATAGCCCTGTATAAAAAAAGGGAAAATGTTCCGCGGAGCGGCAAAATTTTCTTTCGTATCCCTAAAAAAAAAAAAAAAGGTGAAATGATTTTCACGGGCGGGAAAAAAAATTTTTCGCGGCGGAAAACTTTGGTTCTGCAACAACAAAAGTGGTGGAAAAAATTTAGTTTCGTTAAAAAAAATTTTCCGCAGAAAAATTTTTGAGTTCAGGCCCCCCCCCTCCCAAAAAAATTTCTATATACGCCCCTGGCATACACACAGTCTTTTCAGCAACTTGTTAGGCCATTTAAGACTTTAAACGATACTCGTTATTTGTCTGGTCCAGGCATTCTCATTCAAACCCTTTGGTATCCAAATGGCTTAAATAAAATCATCGGACTGCCTGGGATCCGAACCCTCGACCATTGGTATACAAGGCAGGCGCGCTGCCAACTACGCCAAGCCCGAGGGCTATAATATTTTTAAAAATCATTCAAAACATTATTCAACAAAAACGTTCATGTAAAGCAAATCCCGCCTTCTCTACTCTGGCTCGGGCCCCCTGGGTGCCCTGGACCCCCTACTTGGGGAGAACTGCGGTGGACCCTCGCAGGGGGGGGGGGTAATCTGGTGGGACTGTCCGCACACTTTCGTTAATTTAAAGTTGCATTCTGTACTTGTTTACCAGAATATATATACAAATAAAATTTTTAAGTATTAATTTTTAAAATTTATATTAAAATTAATTACATCCTTTACCTCCCCCCCCTATCCCCCATTGGTATGAGTAGAAGTTGCTTATGAGATGCTTTTTTTTCAACTTTTATGCTTATTTAAGAACTTTTTATTCAAGATTTTTATGCTTTTTTAAGCACTTTTTTTATGCTTTTTTGTCCGGTCTCTAGTGATTACTGTTTTTACCAGTGTTCTTGTAGTTAACTACGCAGCAGGTTTCGTGACCCATATTTGATTATTTTGGCTTAATAATGCGTAATACTAGGTAAATTTCAATAGTAATTAGTGACAATTGGGCTTCCGAAAGTTCATTTTTTGGTCACGGCGGGCGCTGCGAGCGATCGTAGTTCCCCCGCCACCTACTTCGCACCCAGCCAAATACAAAAACTTTGACGTGCTTCTGGGAACTCCAAACAAAGACGGAGGCTGTTGTAGATCTTGACACAGATATATCTTGCATTAATGCTACTTACTGTAGAAATAATTCCACCAAAAGATGAGCGACAATTTTTAAAAACGGCATGTTCAAAGGTGCCCCAGTCTCCCCTACTATTATTTTTTACTTTCTCTTACCCTATATATGAAATATATATTTCTTTATTAAAATGCAACAAAAAATTTGTCTTTTATTGTGCCATAGCAAAAAAAATTTGAAAATTGCTGGTTTAGATTGAGTAATCCTCGCGGCCCTCACATAAAAGTGTAAAATTTTAATTAACAATCTTTATTTTCTTGAACAATCTCATCATTAAAAATTTATTTATTTATTATTATTTAAAAGTTTTAAGAGCAGTTTGTTTACTAAAAATAACAAAATTTTCTTTTTATTCCAGAGTGAAGAACAAAGATACTTCATTTTAAAATTGATTCTCGAAAATGAACCCTTAGATAGGGACGTAGACTTTAGAAAATTAGCTAAAATGACAGAAAATTTTTCTGGTTCAGATCTTAGAGAAATGTGTAGAACAGCTTCTTTATATCGTGTTCGAGATTACGTTAAATCTAAGTAAGTTTATTATTTTATTCATTTCCCTTTTAGATATACGTCTAGAATACGTCTTTGTTCATAATAGTTCATTTTTGGTCTAAAATGGGAGTGGGGGAGATGATCAATGTCCTCTCATGCTTTTAGATTGCTATTGCAACATTTAGTTGGGTGATTATTAGAGTAGGCGTAGGCTTGCTTTGCCACGGGCACTTCCTTTGGCCCCCTTGATCGCCAAAGGCGAGCAAATGCATCAAATTTATTCTTGCTGTTGGGAAATTTTAAAGTTTTAAATGTTCCTCTCTGACTCTGGCCAATCAGCGAGAGAGAGTGGTAAACAGTCACATACACAGGAAGTGAATGGCTAGCGCTTTATATATAGTAATGAAGATGATATGATAATATTTCAAAGGGGTGAAAAAAATATTTTTTATCAATATAAATAATTTTAACTTTAAAATAACTCAGACGTTTTCTAGGTGTTTCTCTCATGTCTCTGCCACAAATATTAATATATATATAAATATAAATTATTTAACAATTTGTTTTTTTTTTTGTTTAGTAGTGAATATAGAAACCACGTAGCAAGTACAAGCAATCAAAAGGATTCACCGTCGGAAGGTGTGCGCCCAATAAGTATGGATGATCTCCTTATTTCTCATAATAAAATGAGAGAATCCAAATTATTTTGTGGCCTAATGAATCCTGTAAAATTAGATTTAGATTAAAATTGCATATTTTATAAAAATAGAATTAACATAAAAAAAGAAAAAAAAAATGATTAAATTTCAAAGTTAAAAAAAAATTTCGTTATAACTTATTATCAAAATTATAAAAAAAATTGTTTCATTATTAAACTTATTTATATAAATTATTTTGTTTTATTATTTAAAAAAAATTTCTGGCTTAGAAAATTGTCTATTTTTTCACAATAACACTTGTACAATATCACTCAACATGTTTGAAAAACTCTTAAAATTGCCATTATAGTTTAGATATAGTTTAGAAATTCTCAATTTTTTGATTAAATAAATTTCTTTGAGAATTATTTAAAAATAAATAAATAAATAAATAAAATGAAAGAACAATATTTTTTTTTATTTTTTGAGAAATCTTTATTCAAAAAAAAATTAAAATTATGACACCATTAGATTTTGTTAAAAGCAGCAATGTCCACTGATTGAACAAAATCTTCGAATTCTTGAATTGTTTCAATTAAATAATCTACAGAAACTTTGTCATCCTCCACGACACACATAATTTGTAGTTTATTAATTCCATATCCAACAGGAACAAGTTTGGCTGAAAATAAAAGAGAAATTAATATTTAATAGATTATACGGGGTATATTAATAAAATAACCTAGTCCCTATTTGGGTTACCTAAGTTAATGGAATTTTTTATTCATTTTCCAGAGTTTAGGTGTGTGATTCGCTCTAGATTAAGGAATCGACAACATTGTATAGTTAAGTTATAAACGAGCAAAAAAGTTTGTATAGCAAGTATTTTTTTATTTCTCTATTTGATTAACATAATTTGATAATATGTGACTTCAATAAATTCCTTTAGTTGGAATTTTACATATTTATGTCTGGGGCTTTTATATGAAACTTAGAATAGACTTACTCACTGACCGAGATTATACTAAAAATACTTTATTTGTTTGTGTGCAAGTGGGTGACAATTTTATCCCTGTGATCTGTGGTGACAGATTTAGTGTTGGATCCCTAAGGGTCTGAGCCTTCCTTTCCCTCAAAGAAAATAATTTTTTTCTTTCTTTAAATAATTTAATGATGAAGGTGATAAGACTGCTTGCTACCCCGAAAACAAATACCTCCACCATTACTTGCTAATATCCTCTTGAAAATGGCTCAAAAAGGAGAGACGAAACGTTGAATAAATTTCAACAATCAACGCGACATAACCCCAGAAATTTTATCTTTACATCGATCCAGTTGCGGAAGCCTTTCTGAAATTTTAAATAATTTTCATATAAAAAAAAATCATTGTGTGGTTTTATGAAACCACGATGCAAGTGAAACTTTTTTCGGATCGTAGGCGTTTAACTGAAAATTTTCAGAAAATTATTCAATTAAGGTTATTAAAATCGCGTTTTTAATCTTAATTTAATAATTGGAAAATAGGAAATCAATAGACGCATGTTAAAAACTGTGAACAATATTTATATAGTAATTAGCCAGGAGGCCTTCGCCCCCCTGGATTATATATATATATACAGTATATATAGATTGAAGATTTGAATATTTTAAATTATTTTAAAAATTATATTTTATCAATTTAAAAATTGAATTATTAAATCTCACAATTATTTTTTTATAATTCGTTATATATATTAAATTTCAACTTTCTTATTTTTGTCGTCACGGATTGTGACGTCATGGCTTGTAGCGTCATGGCTTTTTACGTCACCTCGTTACAAAGCGACATGCTGATAGAAGAACCAAAAAATTCGTAGTGATATAATAAAAGTTTCACTTTAAAAAAAAAAAAAAACCAATAATATCTTCAAAATTGAGTTATTCATTCCGTAGTTGAAACTCCGTCTTAATGACTTAAATTTCTCTGGGAACTAATACTTTTACCTACCGGGTAATCTAATATAGTAACGGTCTATAAAATTGTCAATTATTATACTTACAAGCACCCCATACAAGTCCGTCCATTATGATTGATCTGACTTGAGTTTCCATAGCTTTCATGTCGGTTTCATCATCCCAAGGTTTCACATCAAGTACAATACTTGATTTGGCAATTAAAGCTGGCTTCTTAGATTTCTTCTCTGCATATTCTTTTAATCTCTGTTCCCTGACCTTTGCTGCTTCAGCATCCTAAAATAATATATATAGGTCGAAATAAAATTAAAATAATATAATATATAATATATCTAATAAAGTTAATTAAAAATTATTTAGAATATGTGAGGTTTCACTAAGTTGTAAATGAAAGAAATATTGAATTTCTAGCCCGAAATATATCGAGTTAGAAATTCAATATTTCTTTCATTTACAACTTAGTGAAACCTTACATATTCTAAATAATTTTTACTTATAAATATGTTTCACGGAAAACCTACACCACTTTCCCTCCAAACTACTAATAAAGTTATATAATCAGCAATATTTGAAATCATGAAAAAGTAGCTAGGCGTTACATAAATAGGGCTATTTTTCGATATTTTTTTGCCTAAAAAATGAGGTTTTTCGAGAAAAAAACTAATTTTGGAGTTAATTACTCGGGATTTTTTTATTTATTCTATTAGAGGTTTTCTCTCTGCACCAAATGACATCTCATTTAGTCTGATCTGATTAGCCGTTCGGAATCTACAGGGGTTGAAACTTTCAAATTAGAATTTACCGCAGCGCGGTAAAATAAAATGATAGGAAAAAAATAAATGGTGAAATCTTTAGCTGAAAACTCATTCTTTCTAACCGTATATTCCCCATAATTATATCTCTTAAGACAGAAGAGTTATTAAAGCCGATAAACTTTTTCGTGCATGCCCCTCTAACCTGCCTCTATAGACACATGATTTGTAAGACGTTGTCACGTCAAAAGTAATTAATAGGGATGCTTGACTACAGCAAAGGAAGTGTTCCTTTATTTAGAAATTTTAAAAATTATAAATAAATCTCTCCACTCGAGAGGCAGCTCGGTAGTAAAACAGCCTCACCTCTTGTCCTAGGGGCCAGGGGTTCGGTTCCGGTTCCAAGTGATAAGAATTTTTCAAAGTTATATTAGATATCAATTAATTTAGTAAAATCTTAGTCTCTTAAAATGTCTCAAATAATTTTAAGAAATTGTGGCTTCACTCGGGAAATGTTTTTTTAAATTTTAAAATCATTTTTTGGTCGAACCGGTGATGCGGAGGCCCATTTAGGTCAAGCTAGGGGAGTATAGAGTGGGGGTAAAGTGCATGCCAGCTGATCGCCAGCAGCCCACAACGAGCTGCTTGGCTTATGGCTGGGTGGGGGGGCCCACGAGGAGAGGCCAGATTAAGGCCAGGGGCGGATTAAGGGGGGAGCGGCGGTGGGGGCGATCGCCCCCGCCCCCCCCCCTCCGAGAAGAAATTCAAAAAGTTATCAAAACAAGTAATCTAAAGAAATGATGATTTCCGCTCTTTAATTCCAATTGAATTTGTTACCAATTTAAATAAATAGGAAAGGGGTCTAAATGGCCATAGATGCCGACAAAGGTCTTAAATTGAAAAAAAAATAAAAAAAACCGCCCCCCCCCGACAAAATTGCATTAATCCTTTACTGATTAGGGCAAGTATTTATTTTTTAAACAACTTGCAGGGGTCCCGTAATTGTTTCGGCCCTTCGGTTGCAGTTCGGTTTCCTTAGATTAAAAAAAATTTAAAACTAGGGAATTCTCGACTTCGGTCAGAAACCATTCAGTTCGAAGCTACCGAATCGCTTCGAACTGAATGGTTTCTGACCGAAGAAAGACGAATCGAGACGACACTAGTGACAAAACAAATAGCTCGAAAAATTATAGCATTTTTTTTTTTTTTTCAAATATGTTCGGTTTGAATTGCACAAAAATGCCTCTCCCCCCAAGCAGCTTTACAAGGAGGTGCTGGCTGCTGGCGATCAGCCGCCACGCACTTTACTCCCCTAGCTTGACCTAAATAGGCCTCCACATCTCCGGTTTTACCCATTTTTTTCATGTCTCTCCTTATGTCTGATATAACCCCATATATAAATATAAATTTAAAATTAAAATGATAACCTCTTCATCATCCGATCCAAATAGATCTACATCATCGTCTTGTTTAGTTTGTTTGGGTTGTTGTTTTGTCGCTATCGAGACTTGTTTCTCTCCAGGCAATGTTGAAAAATCTTTTCCATATGATTTAATTTGATTATACCATCTCAAAGCATGCGGATTATCTGAAGTTGGAGGTGTTTTAATATTTTCAAATATAGCTACGTCCGCTTGACTTGCTTGATAACTAAAAAGTTTATAAAAAAAAATTTATTTTTAATTATTATTAAGTATTTATTTAACCTACCCTTCAATAAAACTTTTATCTGATAAAAAGCTATTCAATGTCTTTAAGCCTTGTGGAGTTGTAACATCTGTTGAGAGGATCATTTTTTATATATTTCTGCAAAAAAAATTAAATATAATATATCTAATAGATATAAAAAATTAAATTTTATATTCTTACAGTTAAAATAAAAAATAATATTTTTTAAAAATGCGAAAAATCCAAACCAAATCACCAAATTAAAGTATATAAAATGTGTTTTTAGCCTTAAAAAAGAAAGAGGGAGAAAAGGAAAGAAGAAGTTCAATTTTAGATGAACAGCGAATCAAGTTTATTTTGTTAGTACCATTTTTCAACACTAAAAAATTTCAAAATATGAAATATGGTAGGGAGGGACATTGAGCTGAGAAAATTGTCGAAAGCCTACGTCACGGATACGTCACGTCCGCCATCTTGTCTTGACCGCAATATTGAATTATCCATTGAGTCTAATAGAAAATTATATAGAGTTATAATAAAGATTTTCAATATTATACTGCCCCCTAAATAAATAAACGAATAAATAGACTATTTAAAATTATAGTTTTCGAATTTTTTTAGGTTTTTAGTTCTCAAAAAAATTAAAAATCGAAAAAAAGTAAATATTCATAAGAGCGCAAAAATTTCATAATTAAGTGATATAAACTATTTGAGATGTTTTTTTTTCTTATAAAAATTAAATAATAAGCCAAGGGCGGATCCAGAGGAGTTTCTCAGGGGGGGGGGGGGGCGATAATCTGGTGTGACTGGTCGCACATCACACAATTTATTCTTAATTTCGGTAATTTAAAGGCGCATCCTGTACTTGTTTACCAGAATATAAATACAAATGAAATTTTTAAGTATTAATTTTTAAAATTAATTATATATAATTAATTAATAAAAATAAAAAATATTTTTCTCAAATCTCGGGGCGAGGGGGGGGGGGGGTAAATACCCCCTTAACCCCCCTACCCCCTTGTATCCGCTCTTGTAATAAGCTCTCTAAAATAGCAAGTTTAAATAAATTACATATAATATATATTATATGAGGTCATTTATCATTGCTAAGGAGTTAAATTAAATTAAATAGGAGAAATTGAAATTTTCAGCAATAAGGCGCTCAAGTTGGATAATAGACTGTTCAATTCAAATTCTATAAAATTTAGACAGTAACTTAATGACGATATCATTGGCCTTGGTAAATTAAATATATATTTTTTTATCTGAATTTGTATTGTATTAGACTGATGAAGATAACTAACGCCCTCGAAGTTTCTGTAATTAAATAAATTAAGATTTTGATAGGGCAGATTCAGCCAAATAAAAAGCCTTTATATGCTTCTCGACTCCGGAGACGTTTCGAGATATTTTTAATGTCTCATCATCAGTCCGTGTCGAAAAATAGCATAAAGGTACATATGCTGTATACTAATGACTACCTTTATGCTATTTTTCGATCCGGACTGACGATGAGACATTAAAAATATCTCGAAACGTCTCCGGAGTCGAGAAGCATATAAAGGCTTTTATTTGGCTGAACCTGCCCTATCAAAATCTAATACATTCACAGCCACCAAATCTCATTTAAATAAATTAAAAAAACTTATATTCCAGCAGAAGACAATTGTTTAAAATTTCTATATATATTTTTTTTAATAATAAACAATACATATTCCTCATATTGAAAAGTAAACTTACATACCGCCAGAAATGTTTGGAATAATGGGAAAAGATAGTCAATTAAAAATCTTATAAAAATGTTTATTAATTCGCTTTTATTTTACATAAGAAGAAGGAATTGTCTCAATGCTTCTTAATAAGAAAATTCAATTTCAAAATGTTCTTTTGGCCCGAAAAGTTTTTAACAGTGGCACTAACAATGACGATCAAATGTTTTTTGGCTCCCCTGAAAAATAAACAAAAATGGAGTTAGGCACTTTGCTAATTAGAACGTTGATATAATGTACTTACGAGTGAAAAGTTATTTTTCTTGAAATCTCCTCTATTTTTTGCATTTTGCTTTTGCCTGGTTCATCGCTACGATTGGAACAACCATATGTCGAACAATTTGCTTCCTTTTGAAAAAAAAATCCTTTATATGAGATAAAACTAAATAGAAATAAATAAATAATGTTAAAAAACTACTTATTTGGTAGTAAAAAAATAGAAAAATATAAGTTTTAACCTCAAAGAGAGTTGTCAATAAATTTTAAAATAATGATAAAAATATTAATTATTTAACTTCAATATAAGATGAATAAGGGCAAAATAATCATAAAAACATACCTTGTATATTATATGATAAATAGTTGATACTATTAATTATTTTTTCATTAATTATTCGCTTGTTAATTCTTATACTTTTTACACAGGTTCCAATGGACAGGTCTAATGTTGAGGTCAAGACAAGATGGCCGACAAGCTTCCTCACCCTCCCACTTCAGTTTACGATTACCTCGCCTATGTTCGCAGCTTATAGTCCCTCCCTACCTCCCTGAACAAGACAAAGTTATTCTGGTTAAAGATTTGAAATTTTTATTTTTGCTTCATCAAAATACACAAGGTTTTTTCGCCATCTTAGGTCATATAGACATTAAAACATACATAAAAAATATTATATACTATTATGATACATATTATCCACACATTATTTGCACTATTTGGTATCCAAATAAATTAACAAGTTAAAAAAAAAATTAATAATTTAGCTAAGGTCTTTAATTGAATAATAGAATATATTACTTATAGGCAGAGTTGGGTTTTATACACGATTTTGCAGTTTTATACAAAAATTGCGGATAAAACTTGTATAAAACGTATAAAATGTATAAAACTTGGATGCGCATGCGCAAACCCGACGAGAAAGGAAGTTCAAATAAAATTTCATTTTTCAATTATTAACATTTTGATTATATTATTCACTAAATAAAAAGCAAACAACATCGTCAATGCTTTAGAACATTATAAAATATGAAAAGCTTTTAAGTTGTTTTTTCAGGGGGAGGGGGTTGGTTATTTACAGTTTTATACCTTTAATACATCGGCCTAATTTTATCCGCAATAGTTTATACATGTATAAAACCGTGTATTATACTCGGCGGGATAAAACCTGCCAACTCTGGTTCCAGGCTAGCCTGCCAAGCGGCCAGTCTTTCAAACGTAGCGACACTAGCGCTAAAGTGGGTGTCCTTGCAAACGTTTGTGAGTTAAGTTCTGAATTGTCAAATCTTGTGAGTTACCACTCTGAATTATATGCATATGCAAGAAACAAGCCTATATGATTCATATCATTCATTAGGATGATATGGATTCATATAAGATGGCTCATAAAATGTTTTAAATTAATATAAGAAAACTTTTTTAATCAGAAATCAAATTGTTTTAAGTTTTTAGCTTTTAAAAAGAATACTATCCATTTTAAATATATAAATATTCTATTTATTTTTTAAATTTCTTTTTAGGTAAGTAATTTGTATTTATTTATCTTTTAAAAAATATATTGAATTCATCTCAAGTGTTTTCTCTTTGTAAATATTTTCCAACCTCATTTCAGATTAAGATATTAATAATGTCTCAGGATTTTACGAAACAGATATTGAAGGTTGTTGTGGCTCAAATTAATCAAACGATTGGTTGGAATTCAATTCAATCAACACCACTGGAAATTTTGGTGAATCTTTTGCAAAGATATTTGGAAGAAATTGCAAAATTGACTCATCGATATGCAGAGCAATGTAAGTCAATTGCATCTATATTTTTGTTTTTAATAAAATCGAAATAACAATGATAGGAAACTTTTTCGGGTTTTTTTTCTCTCTCCATTCATTTTATTAGCCAAAAATAGAGGTGGCAAAGCCAATTTGATCCAGATTTCTTTAAAAATAACGAAAATATAGAAGAAATATGAAGTGACATTAACCTATAAGAAAGGTATTATATCTTACCATTTCGTATTTTTTTCGGTTAATCTTTACTATAGGACTCGAAGCTGGGGCCTATAGTAAAGATTAGCCTTTTTTTCTTTCTCGATTATATTTTTGATCTTAAAAATCTTGTACAGTGTATATAATATATAATAATAAAAGTCTTTATTATTAAACTTTTCATAATTACATAATTGAATACAATTTTTATATTTCGACATACTCATGGTCGACCCGACCGTCTGGTCGGAGATGCCTGAGTCGACCAATTTGAGTCAAGTCGAGTTTTTAATCTGCTCCCGGAAATTTATTATTTTAAGTGGTTTTTTTTCTTGTACAGTGTAATTATAGTGGAATTAATCAAATATTAATATTTTGCATGTGCAGCCATTTTTTGTCAACCGAGAAAGTTCCCTAGTGTCGGCCGAAGGCTGCTCATTTTTATTTTTTTAACTAATGTCCAATCGCTTCTAACTGAACGGTTTTGGACCGAAACTAACCGAGCCGAAGCCGAGAAAGTTCCCTAGTTGTTTAAAAATTTTTTTTTTTCTAAACAGCTGAACCGTACCCGGACCGAACCCGGCAAAATCGTGACCCCAGCAAGTTGTTTTAAATTATATTCGAATCCCCAACCGAGAATTCCTTAAGTTGCCTTTGTTTTAAATATGGGCCTAGTTATTGAATAGATGAAATAATATTACGTTTTTATAGGTTAGTGTTACCTTCATATTTCTATATTTTCGTTATTTTTATAGAAATCTAAATCAAATTGGCTTTGCCACCTCTATTTTTGGCTAATAAAATGAATAGAGAGAGAAAAAAACCCGAAAAAGTTCTCTATCATAGAAAAAAATTTTCGACATAATCTTCAATTCAGCCCAATTCGCTTCCAAATTTATATTAATAAATATTAGGTTTGTTCGTTTTTCGCAATTGGATGCACATTGGATGCCCATTGCCCGAAATGTGCTTAAAACGTTGTTTGATTAGAAAAAGTGGGCGGAGTTAGGGTAACTTCCTCTTAGTTTGATTCTATCCTTGGGCAATTTTGGGTTAAGTTTGGGTTAATCTCTAGTATAAAGTCCGAAGCCACCAGCATGGGCGCAGCCAGGGGAAGGCAGGGGGCCATTGCCCCCCCCCCCCTGGCTGGTCCTAAAAATTAAAAAAAAAAGAAAACAAATATATGTCGTAGACAGATCGTGAAATTAGACAGTTCATGAACTGCAGCCAGATCGTGTAATGGTCAAACAGTTACATGATCTGGCTAAAAATTTTAGACAGTTCATGAAATGCAATTGGGCCTTAGACAGATCGTGTAATGCTCGAGAATTACATGAAATGCCTAAATTTTTTAGGCAGTTCATGAACTGCCTAACAGCAGTTTTGCCGATCGTGTACTGTTTGTAATTTAATGCAATAAATCTAAAAAAAAAAATTTTATTTTTTCGAAAATCAAAAAAAGGGCTTCTATAAGTTGTAGACATTTTAAATAACTTTAATTTAAAAAAAATTGAGGTAGATAGCTTCAAATTTGTGGCCGCTGGAATCTCCCAAAATTAGAACCCCGAGACGCGCACCTTAACTCAAGATTTCCAAAGTGAGGAAGATTTGGAAAATTTAGTAATCGATAATAATAAAAAAATAAAAAAATTGACTTTTTCGAGATCTTTATTTGCTTTACAAACAGTACACGATCGGCAAAACTGCTGTTAGGCAGTTCATGAACTGCCTAAAAAATTTAGACATTTCATGTAATTCTCGAGCATTACACGATCTGTCTAAGGCCCAATTGCATTTCAATTTCTCTCAATTTAAAGCATGAAGGAATTGAGCTAGGAGGTTGAAATTTTATATTTAAATTAGGCACCCACCTGAGGCGTGAAAATAAGCTTTTTTTCAAAATCGGCCAAAGAATACCAGTACTTTACTGATGTATTTTTTCAGTTTTTTTTTCGATTTTCTCAAAATTCGCTTCAACGATTTTTTTTTTTAAATTCAAAAATCAATTATTTTTTAGATTCTCTTTAAAATGTATATTCTCATTTTGCCATTGAAATCTTCTGAAGACCACTTTACTCTTGTACTCCATAGAAAAGATAGGAGAAATGGTTGCCATGGTAACAAAATATAAATATTTTCCCACACATAAATTTTACATCTACATTCACATGTTCCGTACTGTCGGGAACTAAATATATGTCGACCCGAAAAATCTGGTGTGACTGGCGCACAGCACACAACTTTCTCTTACCTTCGGTAATCGAAAGTTGTGTTCTGTGCTTATCACACCAGATTTTTTCTATTATTGATAAACATACTTAAAATCTCTCTTTCTAATGTTCTACATTTAATTAAAAACTATATCATTTTGAATTTGTCATTGTAGGTCTTTTTGATCAAGAGTTTATTTCAATTTTAGTTCAAATGTTAGAAAGATTTAATAAATATATAAAATCCTTAACAACAAAATAGTTTTTTACAATTGCAACTAAATCATATGCAGGAGAACGATTGATAAATGTTAAAGGAGCAAATTAAAGACATTGTTTTATTTTGAAAATTTCTCATTAATTTGCTTCTAGTTCTTTATCATTAACTAAATCGGATTCATAACATAATTTTTAGACTTTTATTAACTTATTTATTTATTTATTTATTCTTTAAAATGTACATAGGGCCTCAGGCCCCCCTTAGTGTACAAGTCATATAAAAAATTTTTAAATAAAAGAAGATTGTCAACCCAAGAGAAAAAAATGAAAATATTTGTTTATTTTGCACTCCCAGCCTCAACAGCAAATATAAATATTTATTAATTTTTTTCTTGGCTTCACAATCTTTTCATCTTCTTCTCTGCATTCAGTCATAACATTTCTTCTTCATAGCTAGAAAATTATTAAAATTCCAATTTTGCCCATTTGTAAGTATTAGATGCAGTGAATGAGCTCAGATTCTTAAAACAATGTTTTTGACAAATTTCCTTTTGTAAATCAAATTATTTCTTTAGATAAATCCACCAATTTGAAAGATAATTATTTAATCATTTATATATTTATAATTATTATATTCTTTTTCAGTTGGCCACACAGAACCAAATCTTGACGATCTCGGCCTTGCTTTTATGGATATGGGAGTCAATATTAGCGACTTGGATGAATATATACGCAATGTGGACTCTGTTCCTTTTATGCACGAAATTCCAATATATCCGCTACCAAAAGAATCTCACTTAAATCACCTGAAGCCTGGTAGTCGGGAAGTGGTCACGAGACCAGTTCATGTGCATGAACATCTTCCTCCTATGTATCCCGAAATGGAAGGTAACTTTTGTCAAAACCCAACAAATCTCGAAAGAAATAGGAGGGGTATTAAGGTATTAGAAAACACAATATAAAAGTTTTTGAACTTTTCTTATTTTGACTTATTATTTTATTAGATCTCTAAATCCATATCATTAAATGAATATTTTGTGAAAAACTGTAAATTTGCGACTTTTTTTTTTTAACAAAAATATCGATATATTTTTTGGTGGTCCTTATTTATAGAGGTCGAAAATTTTTTCATTTTTTTTAAACGCTCATCCCTGAATTCTTTTCCTTTTATCATAATAATGAAGTGTATCAAATATTTTTCCAATATATAAAGGTTAACAGGTGCCGCATCGGAGTTGAATGTTTAAAGTTAAAGAAAAAATTGAAAAAAAATTAAGGATTAGAAAATGTAAATTATATTTATGAATTTGTGTAATTATGCTTCATAATTATCTAATGACATCTTTAATAAGGCAATTAAAAAAATAAATTCACTTTTTAATAAAGATTTAAATAAATATTCCATTCGTTTAAGAGTAACTTTCTTGAACTCCGGGTAGCTACCGTTTACTGGGACTTAGATACATTGGAGAACAAATTGTTTCTGCTCTTCATCCACAGTTAAGATCTCATTAAAATCTTCGATCTTTTGCCTCTTCTTTCCTCTGTGTTATTAACAATGAGATTCTGGAGTGTCTCTTGTGCTGGACCGAGCTTGAAAAAGCGATTTCGACATCCAATTTCTTTAATAAATTACTTTTCTTGGAACTAAGTCCTCTATTGATTTTAAAATCTTGTTAAAAATTTGATAAATGTTAAAAAATGAAAGAGGATGCCCTAATTAAAGAATTCTTAATAAATAAAATAGATATTAAAAATAAAATACATATTGGAGTCGGGAGGAATAAAACCAGCGTTTAGTCGAACACCTTTACACTTTGATCAAGGCAGACGTTTCGGCAAGCATAACAGCTGCCATCCTCAGGGCCAATGAATGTTTCTTAAGGTGTCCCTGTCATATACAACAATAAGATAGCTTTGTATAGAAAGCATCAGCCGGCAAGTATTAATAATTACATGCTGATGATTTTTTTTAATGCGCTTATTTATATTTGCATATTTCTTTAAAATGTTTATAAACATTAAATTATTAAATGGAGCACCGACTAATAACGATGAAGACTCCAACCATGCTTTAACTTTTATACAATCACAAGAAACAAACAAATGTACGCCGTTTACTTTGTTGCAAAAAAAAAAAAAAAAAAAACTATTTTAAAGGAGTAAAGGGCCTTTGCCATCCAACGCTCATAGTGTAAAGCTATTGGTGATCTAATTTTGATTGTGACTGTTATGTTCTGAGTTTCTTCCAATAATCACTATACATAAATGCTATGAGCTCCCCGTAATCCTACTTCAATTTTTCATTTTTTTTTTTTTTTTTCCTAATATTTTGTTCTCACATATTTCATTCAAGTATTTAGAATCATTCAAAAAACTTTTTCAAATTATTCCATTTTTCTCTATCTTTTTAAAGCAAACGATATCAGGGCTAGTGGTCACTTTAGGTAACTCATCACTTCGTAGCACTAATTGTTACATGTGGTTACAAATGGTGCCGAAATGCAAATATGTCAACTCTCGATCTACAATATGTTCTAAAAAAATAATCGCAACGTTACAACGGCCAGGGTTGGAACGGATTGTGTCAGAAAAGAATTATCGCTCAATCCGCCACTTCAAGCTCGATGCGGCACCTGTTGCCGGCGTCCGATTTGCACAAATGAGGTGTCAAATTGATCCTTAGAACAAAAGGAAAGAAACTAAGGGGTGAGCGTAGTTGAATTAAAAAGTCAAAAAATAAGTACCACCCTAATATATATACGTAATATCCTTCAGAAAAAAACTTTTTTTTTTATTTACACCTCTCAACAGAGACAAACTCTGGAAAATTTTCAAGACAAGTGGGATTTGAACCCCAGTAGTATAATAGGGTTGGTCGAATCGATTTCGATTTTAATCGAAAATCGAGTTTCAATTCAAATCGGAATCGATTCAGTGTTTTGAAAAAATCGAGAAAATCGATTTTTGACTGCCGATTTTCGATTTTCATGCACGGCGGCCACGTTGGCGCCCTACCAAGAAAGCTGACTTGGACCGTGCAGGCGGGCAGCCAATAGAGCTAATGCAGTACTTAAACCGACCTCCTATAGACTAAAAGTCCAACCCAAACACCTTGTGGTCATGTCAATCACTCAAAGGAGACTACCCTCATGTTTGGCAGGTTGCCCTCAGAAGCTTTTATATTGTCGCTACTTCTGTATCTCGAGAGCGGCTTTTCTCATATGCAAGAATTAATTACCACTCATTTGCGGAAGCGCATATCAGGTCCACATTAGACTTGCTAGTCTTACTTTCTCTTACCTCTATATATTTCTCTCTATATATATCTATATACTCCCTTCAGGGTGGAGCCTTCCCGGAGCTGTGGAAGAAGACGATGGTGAGGCCCATAAAAAAGACTCCTAATCCCACACAACCGTCCGATTATCGTCCCATAAGCATAATCTCGGCGCTTGCCAAGGTTCTTGAGGGAATTGTGTTTGACCAGCTGTCCGCCCACCTAGACAAATCAAATTATCTAAACATCCATCAATCGGGCTTTCGGAAGTTACACGGGACTAGTACGGCTTTGGTAAAGGTAACCGATGACATCAGAGAAGCTATGGATGTCAGACAGGTCACTGTGCTCGTGCTTCTTGATCTGTCGAAGGCTTTTGACTCGGTTGACCATGGGATACTTGTGAGGCGGCTGGGGGAGTACAATCTTTCTAATTCGGTCATTAATTGGTTCTGCTCCTATCTGTCCGGCAGAACCCAGTACGTTGCGGTCGGTCAGGCTAAGTCTCATTGTAGGCCTGTGTTAAGGGGAGTGCCCCAGGGATCTGCCTTGGGACCACTCCTTTTTCTCTTGTATATAAACTCTATCCCTAACGTGATAAAATATTGCAGATACCATCTTTACGCAGACGACCTCCAGATATACATTCATTCGGACATTAACAATTTAAACAGTAAAATAGATTTGATTAACGAGGATATTGCGCGGGTGGTCGTTGAGCTCGGGGAGGTTGGTTTGAAGGTGAACCCTTTGAAATGCAAGGCTATGATAGTTGGCTACTCAAGACTTCAAAACAAGATATGTGAGGACTCGTTGAATGAAATATATGTGAGTGATGTTGCTCTCCCGCTGTCTGGCAGGGCGAGAAACCTGGGTGTGATTTATGATGACACTCTCTCCTGGGTCCCGGAGGTAGAGGCGGTGTGCGGTCGTGTCTCGCGTGCGATCCATACCTTAAAACAGCGAGCGGACTTTCTTTCCGCTAGGCTCCGGGCGAAACTGGTGCAGGCTTTGGTCTTCCCTCATTTAAATTATAGTTTAGTAATCATGACGGACCTTACATGCATCTTAATAAACAAACTACAAAGATCTCAAAATTATGCTCTTAGGTTCGTCCTCGGACTTAGAAGGGATGAGCATATATCTCCTTTCTACAGGGAGCTGGGATGGATGAGGGTAACGGACCTGCGTGCTATGGCATGCTTGAGACTGACATGGCGCATCCTGCGGGGTGAGTGTCCTGTCTACCTGAGGGATTATTTCACTCGGACAGGATCCAGGATTAGGCCGCTCGATCTTAGTGTGCCCACCCACAGAACCTTCCTTTATGGGAGGTCGTTTCGGGTGGTCTCAATCCGCCTTTGGAACGGCCTCCCCGTGCGGACGAGGGGGGCGACCTCGTATTCGGCTTTCTCGGCGGGGGTTACTTCGTTCCTTGCCGGCTAGGTGGCGCCAGGTGTGCTTTTTTTATCTTTTTTGTGAGAGTTTTCGTTTTATCATTTTTCTTGAGTATGGTGGACTTGCGTGGAGGGGCTTGCGCGGTCTGTGAATGGATACTTAATCAAGACTGTAAAATTGTTTTTCTTATTCTTACAAATAAAATAAAATTGTATAACTATGTTCACGAATGTAAAACATCGGTCAGACAAAACAATGTACAATCTAAGGAGGGCCAATGGAGCTTCCAAGCTCTGGCCCGTTGCAAATAAATACATCTATCTATCTATCTATATGTTAATATATAGGCCTAAAGAGAGAAAAAGTATTGGATTCATGTCAAAAATTAGATGTCGAGATTTTGATGGATATACACGTTTTGAGGTCGCCTAAATCCAAAAAAGTGGTTTTCGTGACATGGTCTGTTTGTCTGTGTTCAATTTTAAGCTTGAAGGAATTGACCTACGAGGTTGGAATTTTATATTTAAGTTAGACATCCCCCTGAAGGGGCTTTTATTAACTTGGTTTCCTGTTTTTTTTCCGACAAATCTGCAAATCGAAATTACGACCAGTTCTAGTTAACCTAGAGCTTTGAAATTTTATACACATATGTAACTCCCGTGACAATGCTTTATTTGATGTGTCTCATCTTTGTAGGTCAATTGATTTCAAAATGGCGGCCGATCAAAAAAAGTGGGGGTAAAACTTTATAATCAAAATTTCTCCTATTTATAATTAAGTTAGAGTTTTGAGCATTGTCAGAGGTGTTAAATAGACTTTACACTACAAAATATGCTATTCAAAATTATTAAAAATTCAAAATGGC
Organism: Euborellia annulipes; assembly: GCA_023213315.1. Lineage (NCBI taxonomy): Eukaryota > Metazoa > Arthropoda > Insecta > Dermaptera > Anisolabididae > Euborellia > Euborellia annulipes. The sequence goes on along the minus strand of JAKCPI010014626.1, from coordinate 43,474 downwards.
GGCCAATTAATCACATTTCCATTGTTTGGTCCGACAAAGTTAGTCATCGAACCACTTCTAGTTAATCTAGAGCTTTGAAATTTATATACATATGTAACTCGCGTGACAATGCAAAATGTGATATGTCTCATCTTTGTAGGTTAATTAATTTCAAAATGGCGGCCAATCAAAAAAGTGGGGGTAAAATTTTATAATCAAAATTTCTTCTATTTATAATTAACTTAGAGTTTTGAGCATTTTCAGAGGTGTTAAATAGACTTTACACTACAAAATGTGCTTTTCAGAATAATTAAAAATTCAAAAAATTCAAAATGGTGGCCAATTAATCACATTTCCATTGTTTGGTCCGACAAAGTTAGTGATCGAAATTACCATCACTTGTAGTTAATCTAGAGCTTTGAAATTTTATACACATATGTAACTCCCGTGACAATGCAATATTTGATGTGTCTCATCTTTGTAGGTCAATTAATTTCAAAATGGCGGCCGATCAAAAAAAAAAAGAGAGGGTGGAATTTATAATCAAAAATTTCTCTTCTTTTAAATTACAAATTGTCTTATTGTATCGTGTATATGTATCTCTTATATGTATATAACTCATACGTATTAATATTTTATTACAAAAACTAAAAAGAGTTAAATAAAATAATATTAAAAAAAAATTTAAAAACAACGCTTTTATGAATGTACTAAATAGAAAATCGACCAAGAGTACTAGTACTTTACTGATGCACTTTTTCAGTTTTTTCGATTTTCTCAAAATTCGCTCCAACGATTTTTTTTTAAATTCCAAAATCAATTATTTTTTAGATTCTCTTTAAAATGTATATTCTCATTTTGTCATTGAAATCTTCTGAAGACCACTTTACTCTTGTACTCCATAGAAAAGATAGGAGAAATGGTTGCCATGGTAACAAAATATATATATTTTCCCACGTTTACAAATTTTACATCTTGAATTCAATTGTACCCTACTGTCGGAAACTAAATACATATCGACACAAAAAATCTGATGTGACAAGCACAGAACACAACTTTCGATTACCGAAGGTAAGAGAAAGTTGTGTGCTGTGCGCCAGTCACACCCGATTTTTTTTTAAGCTAGATAAAATTATTATATTTTACTTTCTCTTACTCTATATATGAAATATATATATAGAGAGAAAGTGTTTTGTATTATAGAGCTTAAATATCTAGTCATGGCTTGGATCCAATGGGGGGGGGGGGGGTTTGAACCCCCAAATCCCCCCCCTCCCCGTGGTTACGCCTATGTAAGAGGGGGTGTCAAAAAATAATAGGAATTATTTTTTTACTAGAAAATTCTCCTTACTTTTATTCAAATCCCATTACATTCATTACACACCTTCAAAGTAATAATCTCTCTCGGACAAATTACTTCGATTCCAGCGTTCAGCCCACTGTTCAAAACACTCCCTGAAGCCCCTTTTTGATAATCTGTTAAGTACACCAGAAATGCTACACCAAAAATGCTCTTTTTTTTTTTTTTTTTTTTTTTTTTGGAATGGGTGCATAAGGTCCGAAGACCTATAATGACCAATAGTCACATGCAGCCAGGAAGAAAATAAAAACAAAAGGAGAAGCATAAAAGGGGAACTCAACTGCGGGAACTGAGAAGATGCCTGTTGAGATTAGCCCTGAAAGTCTGAAGATTATAGGTTTTGGGGAAGATAGACGCAGGAAGCTTGTTCCAATCACGGGAGGTCAAGGGGACAAAGGAAGAATGAAATTGATTAGTTCTATTAGTCGTGATCTGAACAGCATAGGGATGCTGGGACGATGCCTCTCTTGTGTTCCGTGAATATGTTGCATTGGGTGGGATAATTGATTTTAATTCGGCAGAGCATTGACCATGGTAATACCTGTAGAAGAGAGAGAGTGCAGACACGCTTCTTCTATGATCTAGTGACTGTAGGGATGCGGTAAGGGTAGAATCACCTACCAGTCTAATTGCACGCCTCTGTATGGCTTCCAAGGAGGAGAGAGCGTCTTTCGACGCCCCTCGCCAAAGGTGGGAACAATATTCAAGACACGGCCGAATTTGGGCTTTATAGAGGATTAGGAGTTGTTGGGAGGAAAAGTAACGCTTCGTTTTGAAAAAATATCCCCAGTCGAACGAGCATGCCTGAAACCATATTGCCTATCATTCATCATTCCGCAATGTTCCAGATGATTTAAAATTTGAATGTTTTTTTCAAAATTTCTGTTTATTAGCAATTTGCTTTAACAGGGTTCCATTTACAAAAGATATAACAGAAAACAAAGAAAAATAAAAACAAATAAATAAATAAAATAAAAAGTACATGGTTTTCTCTCTTTAGAAAATCAAAGAAGGAAAGAATAGAAAGAAGGAAAAAAAAAATTGAATGTTGAGGGCTTTTTCCATAATTTTGGATAGTATGGAGGTTATTGCGATTGGGCGATAGTTCCTGGGAAGTGAGGAGTCACCTTTTTTGGGAATGGGTTGAATATTCGCCAATTTCCAAGAGTCGGGAAAATTTCCCGAGGAAAATGAGAGGTTGAACAACCTGGATATTATTGGGACCAATTCAGGGGAACATTTTTTAATGACGATGGGGGGAATACCGTCAGGGCCTGGGGATTTGTCGATTACTAGCTCCTTAATAACCTTTTTAATTAGTTTATCCCTAAAATGAATTTTATCCATTGAAATTTTATTGGAATGCTGGGTCGGAGGATCGCGACTATTGGCTTTATCGTCAATAGTAGAATTGGATGCGAAGAGAGAAGCAAAGATTTGGGCTTTTTCAAATGGGGTAGTGGCAATTTTACCATCAGGCAAATTAAGAGGTGGAAATGAAGATGAGGAAAAGTTACGGCCTACTGCCTTGGCCAAAGACCAGAAGCTTAGACTACCATTTGGGCAGGATGCCAATTGGTCGCATTTCCTCTGCTCGAAGGTCCTTTTAGCCTCATTGATGGTCTTCTGACATTGGGTTCTGGCCTTACGAAATCTATCCCACTCCAACGGATCTTAAGACAGTTTCCAGTTGTCATATGCTTGATTTTTGGCGCTAGTGGCTTTCACACATTGAACATTAAACCATGATTTGGATTTTTTTTCCCTTTTGATATATTTTAAAGGGTATGTACATTTCCATCCCCATGATTATGGCTTCTGTGATAGAGTCAGCCGCCTGAGAAGCATTGGTTCCGTTGAAGCAGTAATCATTCCATGGAAAAGACGAATAGAAGATTCTTAGGTCATCCCATTGGGCTGAGTGGAATTGCCAAATTTTCCGAGGAGGGATGCGTTTTAGATGGTTAGTGGAAGATGTCTTGAATACTACCGTGACAAGGGAGTGGTCAGAAGTGCCAAGAGGGGGGGCTACTGAAGGAAAGCAAGAGAGTGGGTTGGAGGTAATAAATAGGTCTAGAAGATGGGGGGGGGGGGGCATGTGTTGGATTGTCTGGAACACTTGTGGGTTCACCAATGATTTGAGTGAGGTCGCAAGAAAGACTCGAGTTCATGCATTCTCCTACAGGAAACATCTGATCTTACATAGGCGCAGATGCCTCCCTTAAAGCGAAACTTATCAAGGATATGTTAGTAGGGTAATTAAGGTGAGGGGCTCCAGAGTGGTTACTGAAATCTGGGTTTCTCCAAGAACAAGAATTTGGGGATTGACTCGTTCGAGATGGTGGTGGACGGCATTAAGGTTTGAGTTCAGTCCTCCAATATTGGTGAACTGAATTGTGAAATCCTGGTTTGGAAATTTAAGAGGATTTTTCCTCATAGAACCCGCGGGAGTAGCCTCCACCCGGAGATCCGAACGGGAGACTAGTTTAACTCCGGAATATTTAACTCTCGCTGATTCCATGAGGATATTGTTAATTTGGTTTTTTTTTTTATGGAAGTAAGGGAAATGTTGCTGGATTGGCTGGGTGGATTTTGGGTTAAGGGAGAAGGAAAGGCGGAGGAGAATGAAGAGAAGAGAGCCGGAATTCCTGGCCAGGGCCTGTATCTACGCTATGACTAGCATAGACACCTGAAACATGGATCAAAGGCATTAGTAACCAGACGCGTGGGAAGGGTCGCTCCTCACCCTTAAGCCGAAAATTCCAGCCATCAAGCAGAGATTTATAGCCCGCTACCCTCAATCACATGATGGATAAGCAAAGTACTGTTACTGCGAATTACTATTGTGAAGTTTTGAAGGGCCATTAAAAGGGAAAATAGCAACAAAAAGACCAGCAAGAACAATCTTGTTCAAACGGATCCTTCCCCGAAATAATGCACCGGCACATCGCGCCATCAGGACTTAAGAAACAATCACTGAATTAGGCATTGAGGTGATGCCACATCCATCCATATTCACCGGACTTTGTGCCCTATGACTTGCACCTATTTCCTGGAGTGGGAAAAATAGCTTCAGGGTAGTCATTTTCAGTGTGATCTAGAGCTAAACAACATTTCTGGTCTACTTTTTTTTTTTTTTTTTTTTAAGGTCCTCTCGGCATCTAAGGCCATTTAGACCCCATCCCTATTTATTTCAAATGATTTGTAGTCAAATCAAATGAAATAAATTTTTCTCGCTTGGGATGGGAAGCGAACCCGGGACTCCGGTGCGAGAAGCTAATGTCTTCTCACTGAGCCACGGCTCCCGGGCTCTGGTCTACTTAACAGACAATCAAAAAGGGGCCTCAGGGAGTATTTTGAACAGTGGGCTGAACGCTGGAATCGATGTAATTTGTCCGAGGGAGATTATTACTTTGAGGGTCTGTACTGGAATTTGAATAAAAGTAAGCGGAATTTTCTAGTAAAAAATAATTCCTGTTATTTTTTTAACACCCCCTCATATAAGAATTATTTTTTAAATAAATATATGCATATATGATTTGAGTTTGTTATCCTCTGCCTCCCCCATGGGTAGGTTTCCCATAATTTATTAAGGCCAGATTCGGACAGACAACTTCCGGGGGGCTCTGGAGGGGCATGGAAAATTTTTTGAAAATTAGGCAGTGAAAACTGCGTTTTTAGCTATCATGATACAATGAGTTTTGATTGTGGTTCTCTCATAAAAAACTTGCTCGTTCCATTAGCTATCCAAAAAGGTACAATAGTTAATATTTTTATAAGAGAACCACAATCTAAACTCATTGTAACCTGTCTTAGGTAGGATGTATCCAATACAAAAATCGAATAAATTTGGAAATTTGAAATAAAAGAAGTAAATTGATTAAGTAATATCTTTATTTTTTTCAGGTTCACTTCACTTTGTCATGCAGAAAACATTGTTGCGTAACGTACGCCCCCGCAGACCCCGCAATGCGGGGGGCCCCGGACCTTGGGGGGGCCCACGGGCCGGGCCGGGCTAAAAAACTGTATCTCCTCAGGGCTTCGGTAAAAACGGAAAAATTTAGAAACAAAACAAAAATTAATGAAAATTTGTCTTTGAAAGGGCCTGGGGCCCTCAGGGCTCAAGTAAAATCGGAAAAATTTAATGAAAATTTGTCTTTGAAAGAGCCCGTGGCCCTCAGGGCTCCGGTAAAAACGAAAAAATTTAGATTAAAAAAAAAAAATTAATGAAAATTTGTCTTTGAGAGGGCCCGGGCCTTCAGGGTTCAGAGATATACTGTATTTAAAAAATATTTTTTTTAAGGTCTAATAATGGGGCCCGAAATAAAGGTTTGCCCCCCCGCCCAGCTAAAAATCGTTACGCTACTGGATTTGAGTTTGTTCTCTGCCTCCCCCATGCGTAGGTTTCCCATAATTTATTAAGGCCAGATTCGGACAGACTACTTCCGGGAGGTCTGGAGGGACATGGAAAATATTTTGAAAATTAGGCAGTTAAAACTGCGTTTTTAGCTATCCTGAGACGTGAAATATATCGCCTGCTGAGAATCATAGTGGCGATATTATCAAACTTAGCTTGATTTATTAAAAAATAAATATTTTGGGCTTAATAAATGTGGAAGACCTTTTCTTCAGACCGCCTAAATCATTGGATCAGATCTATACAAATAAGCCTGCCTTATGACCTAGTGCATGTTAATTGAATCGTTTATTTCAGAAACCACCTAAGCGACAAAATTTCAAATCATGTGTTTTTGGTGCTACTGTACAATTTAAAGGTAATACATCTTTTAGATTATCCCAATAGCATGTTTTTGATTTGGTAAAAAAATATTTGAAGGAGACTAGACCTATACTTAAGCTGTAAAACAGTTTTCTTTAGTTTTTCGAAAGTTGAAAAAAGCGCACTTAGGTGGTTTCTGAAATAAACGATTCACTTATACAACTGAATCATTGTACACTCTCCTGTAAATGGTTGACAGCTAGCTGTAGGGTGGAAAATAAATAATAAATAAAGCCCGCGGCCCCAAAAAGTCAGCGGCCTCTTAAAGCTAACAAACGGCCTCTAAAACTCGCGGCCTTTTAAAGCTGCTGGCATCTTAAAGCACGCAGCCTCGAAAAGCCCAAGGCCCCAAAAAGTCAGCGCCCCCGAAAAGACCGCGGTCTCTTAAAGCCTACGGACTCTAAAACCCTGCGGCCTCTTAAAGCCTAAGGACTCTAAAACCCTGCGGCCTCTTAAAGCCAGGTGCATCTTAAAACACGCAGCCTCGAAAAGCCCAACTCCCCAAAAAGTCATCGGCCTCTAAAAGACCGAGGCCTCTTAAAGCCTACGGACTCTAAAACCCTGCGGCCTCTTAAAACCAACGGCTTCTAAAAGTTTAGGCCCCAAAAAGCCAGCGGCCTCTCGGGAAATTCCCGATTCTCCCGACCGGCTAATCCGGCCCTGGTGACATGGATAATGTCCATTGATCTTAAAAAATAAAAATTTTGAAAATTTTTTCTGGATTATTTCAATTCTGTCGATGTGGTCCTGGTGAATTGGACTCCAGACCAAGGCGCAGTATTCCAGCTTTGAGACAACAAATGCTCGGTAAAACAATAATCGGATTGAGATCGAAAAAATCACGATGAAACCAAGCAACCTGTTAGCCCCCGCTGCAAATATCGTCAATATGTGACATAAAAGATAACTTGGTTCAAAAACAACGCCAAGATCTCGAGACTACACCACTCTAGATAACTTGACATTATTTATAGAATAGTCAAATAATATGGGTTTTAATTTGTTGGTGAATGACATAATTTTACATTTAGCAAGGTTGAGGTTTAATTTATTTTTACTACACCAACTCAACAATCGACCCAGACTCTCTCGGAGAAAACGACAGTCCTCCCCCGTCTTTATGGGATTAAAAATCTTAAGATCGTCCGCAAACAGAAGTTTTTGACAATCTATGACTTTCACAATGTCGTCAATAAATAAAATAAAGAGCAGAGGCCCAAGATTGGAGCCCTGGGGAACACCAGAGGTAGTGTCAAGAAATAATTTATTTGGAAGGCCCGGGCGAGTGTCAGCGCTGCCATGCGAGGAGAAGGGGAACTGCCAGAGGCTGAGGATTGATGACTGATAGCTTGGGTTCTTCGAAGTTTTAAATAATCTATGACTTGTTGTTAACTTATTCACTTCATCAATGTATTTTTTGTTAATTATATTATTTAAAACCAAAGAAGACGTTTATTATTATTACCTATTAGTTCAACGATAATTATATATTCGTTGCGTAAATCGAATTATAGAGAGGCCGAGCCAAGGACCCCCAATCTTTATATAATTTATAGAACATTTGGCATCCCTTGTGGGGATCTAATTAAATAAGATGGCTCCCGTAGATGAAACTGAAAAGAAGGAAATGGAAAATAAATTGATGAGGCTCAAGAACGAAAGAACTCAATTACGACGAATTTTCTCGTCAAGTTTTACAAAATTGAACGACGTCTTTAAAGATGAAAATATTTCTGAAGAAGAGATCGAAATTGAATATAAAAAATTCCTTGATAAACAACTTAGACTAAATAACATCGAACAACAAGTAAGTGAACTTTTATTTTACTTCGTAACTGATGAAAAGGAGTTAGCAAAAGAAATTGATTTAGCCGAATCTTATAAAGAGAAGGGTGTAGAAATAACAACTCTTTATGAACAAAGAAAAAGAGTTGATTCTGATGGATCTACACACTCAAGCTCAATTTCAAATAAATCGAAAAGGAGAACTTATAAATTACCTAAGCTTCAACTTTATAAATTTAATGGAGAATTAAAAAATTGGATAGGATTTTGGGCTCAGTATAGAAAAATTCACGAAGATAGAACTCTCGATGAAGAGGATAAATTCCAATACCTAATTCAGTCAACCTTAGAAGGAACTCCTGCACGCGAATTGGTAGCAAGTTTTCCACCATCGGCTAAAAATTACAATAAGGCTATAGAACAGTTAAAGATACGTTTTGGGAGGGATGAGCTCCTCATTGAACTCTATGTAAGAGAGCTATTGAAGTTAGTATTAGATCAAGCGATAAATGAGAAGAAAATGTCACTTCGATGTCTATATGACAAATTAGAGACCCAACTGAGGGCATTAGAAAGCCTCGGGGTCACCTCAGAGAAATATGCCTGCATGATTTTTCCCTTAGTAGAATCAGCGTTGCCAGAATCAATATTAAGAGAATGGGAACGTCGAAAATCTAATAGAACAATTGACGAACTAGATAACAAAGACTCTTTTCTGGAAAAATTACTTGTTTTTCTCAGACAAGAGGTAGAAAGCGAAGAACGAGTCCAATTAGCTCGCTACTCGTTTGGGAAAAACGAATCCTCTGAAAAAGTAATTAGAAATGAGGAGAAACCGAAAAGGAGAGTCGAGTATAAAAACATACCGACGGCCTCCAGTTTGATAAATGTGAAATCTGAAAATAAAAGCAACTGCATTTTTTGTGATGGAAAACATTCCAACTATAATTGTTTTAAAGCTCGGAACCTAGATTTAGAAGAAATAAAACGAATCGTGAAGGAAAAGGGTTGCTGTTATACTTGCTTAAATAGAGGCCATACTGCCAGTATGTGCAAATTGAATATAAGATGCATTCTATGTAATAGAAAACACCAACCTGTTATGTGTCCGGAACGAAAAAGGTCGAATACCTCTCAAAAGGAATCGCCAGATTCGTCAATAGTACCTCAAGCAAGTCTGGCCAATTGTGAACAAAACCAAGTTTTTATGCAGTCCTTGTGTGTCTTTGTTAAACATGAAGGTCTACAATGTGCCGCCAGAGCATTAATAGACACTGGCTCACAAAGGTCATATATCTCGGAGCGCCTTGTAACTCTAATGAAATATACTTCAAAAGGAAAAGAGAAGATAGCGCATGCCCTGTTTGGCGGTGCTCGAACGGAGGCGAAAATACATTCTAAATATATAATTGATATAAAAAATCCTAAAAATGAATATACCTACCAAATGGAAGTTTTAGACACACCCGAGTTGTGTTCCGCAGTACCTGTAGCTGCCAATGGACCCTGGAAAACTGAACTTAAAGACAGGGAAATAATTTTAACGGATATGAAGGACACTCCAATTGACATTCTTATTGGTTCAGATTTTGCTGGTCAATTATTGACAGGCAGAAAGGAAGTCTTGAGCTGCGGTCTCGTAGCAATAGAGACTTATTTAGGATGGACCCTAATGGGAAAAATAAATAATTTGAAGGAAGAATGCGTGAATAGTGTAACTATGTTAGTTCAAGATTTTTTACCCGAAGAATTATGGAAGTTAGAAACCATTGGAATTGAAGAGCCAGGCGAGGTTAAATCAAAAGAAGAATTATATTCTGAAGCGACTAAATATTTTTTAGAAACGGTAAAGATTTTGCCAGATGGACGATATGAAGTTCATTTGCCGTGGGTGAATGGACACCCACCTCTGAAGAGAAACTTCGAACTTGCAAAAGCTCGACAACAACGGAATTTAATTAAATTAAGGAACAATAATCTTGTTAAGGATTATGAAGATATTTTTACAAACTGGTTGAATGAGGGAATAATTGAAGAAGTATCCATGGAAAAGTGGGAAAATGGGCATAATTTGCCTCATCGTCCAGTTTACAAAGAAGAAAGCACCACGAAAATAAGACCCGTATTCGATGCTTCAGCCAAGGAAATCGGACAACCTTCTTTAAACAGCTGTTTAGAAAAGGGTGAGAATCTCATTGCTGTGATTCCTAGTATTTTATTAAAAATGAGAACAGGAAGGATTGGCGTGATTGCCGACATAAAAAGGGCCTTTCTGCAAATTTCGTTAGCTGAAGAAGACAGAGATTTTCTGAGATTTTTATGGACGAATGATGATGAGAATTGGAGGATATTTAGACATAAAAGAGTGGTCTTTGGAGTAACCACGAGTCCTTTTCTTCTTTCATCAGTTATACAACATCATTTAGATAGTGTGAAACAACAAGTGGAAGCAAATAAGCTATTTTATTCTGAAAAAACTATTGAAATATTAAAAGAAAGTTTCTACGTAGACAACTGCGTTGTAGGTCTACAAAGAAAAGACGAATTAGATAATTTTATTAACGAAGCCACAGATATTTTTGCAGCAGCTCAATTTGAACTAAGAGGGTGGGAAAGTTCAGATCCTGAACTTACATCTCCTACTGAAACGCCGTTATTAGGCTTGCGTTGGGATAGACGCAAGGATGTTTTAAAAATAAAAGCTCCCCGACTTCAGGAAGAAGATTTTAATCATATCAACAGAAGAAAGTTACTATCGATATCTCAACAGATATTTGATGTACTTGGTGTTTGTTCACCTGCAACCTTAATTCCGAAATTACTAATTCAAGAAACATGGACTTCCGAAGTGAAATGGGATACTGAAGTCGAGTTGGAGATTCGAGAAAAGGCTATAAGATGGTTAAAAGAAATTAAGATTTTAGAAGAAATTGAAGTTCCTAGATACATCGAATTTAAAGAAGAACATGCAAACTGCTCTTTACATACATTCTGCGACGCAAGTCAAAAGGCCTACGCTACTGTTTGTTTTTTAAGAATAGACTACGGTACTGTAGTAAATCTTCATTTTGTGGGAGCTAAAGCACGAGTAGCTCCTAAGAAACGCTTAACGATTCCAAGACTCGAATTATTGGCTGCTTTAATTGGGGCTAGGATGGCCTTTAATGTTCTCAAGGACCTGGGAGATATCCCGGCAATTTTTTGGAGTGATTCAACCACGGTGTTGGCTTGGATTCAACGTCAAGAACCCTGGGGTGTCTTCGTTGCAAATAGAGTAGAGGAAATAAGGAAGCTAACGAAGACAGACTCTTGGGTACATATACCTGGAGCATTCAATCCGGCGGATCTTGCTAGCAGAGGATGCTCCCCGAGATTTCTATATGAGTCGAAATGGTGGGAGGGCCCAGCGTGGCTCAAATTAAACCAGGCCGAATGGCCGAAGAATGAAGAAACCACATGTGAAGAAGATATTCAAATTGAGAAGTAGAAGATTGTTGCTAACAATCTAGTCCTGGAAGATTCAAGTTTGTTGCGAAGGTGTTTAATATATTTTTACGAATATCCAAAGATCGTCAGAATGGTCGGCTGGATGAAACGATTCATTAATAATTATTTTGACCAAACAGGAAAATCCTGTTCGGAAACCCTTTCGGTCGACGAATATGACAGTGCAGAAAAGGTCATATTACGTCTGGTCCAACAAGAAGCGTTTCAAGATGTGAACGATCCACAGCTAAGGAAGTTGAAACCCTTCATGGACTCATTCAATTTGATGCGTGTGAAAACAAAAATAGGGATGAGAAAAGACACGGAGGACTTCCGCGCACCAATCATACTTCCTTCGAGACATGAACTTGTGGACCGAATTATTTTTTATTATCATACAAGATTTGGACATCAAAGGGGTCAAGCCTTGATGAATATATTAAGAGAAAAATATTGGATATTACGATGCCGTCAAACTGTGAGAAGAATAGTAAAAAAATGTGTGAAATGTCAACGTTTTTCTAGTAAACCGGTAAATGTCGAAACACCGCCTTTACCTGAAAACAGAGTAAGAGAAGCCAATGTCTTTGAGGTCATTGGTATTGATTTCGCCGGCCCTCTTTATTTAAATGGAGGCGACAAGACTTGGATTTGTATTTTTACGTGTGCTGTTTATCGCGCGATCCACTTAGAACTTGTTTCAAACATGTCGACTGAAGTGTTTCTGATGGCGTTCCGACGTTTTATTGCACGACGTGGGCGTCCTTCTATTGTTTATACTGATAATGGTACTAATTTTAGAGGTGCGAATCGAGCACTTCAGAAAGTTAACTGGAATGAAATTAAAGACTATGGCATCGAATTGAAAATTGATTGGAGATTCAACCCTCCTACTGCAGCTTGGTGGGGTGGGTTCTGGGAAAGACTGATAGGCATTTTGAAGAATCTGTTAAAGCGAATATTAGGGAAGGTTTCCTTGTCCCCTGAAGAATTACAAACTGTGTTGTGTGATTGCGAATCCTACCTAAACTCCCGTCCTATCACATATATGTCCGAAGATCATGAAGATCCCGTTCCCATTTCCCCGAAGATGTTTATTCAAGAAATAAAAGAAGAGGGTGTTCCAGACTTGGACCACATTGACTCGTTTTCCCTTAAAAGAAGAGTGAAGTATCAACAGAAGATAAAAGAAGAGCTTCGTTCCCGATTCCGTCAAGAATATTTGGGTCAGCTCATGCAATTGAACAATAAACTCCAAGAAGAGAGAAGATTCGAAGTTGGTGATTTAGTATTGGTCGGCTGCGACAAACTGAAGAGACTACATTGGCCACTAGCTATTATAGAAAAGCTGATTCCAGGAAAAGATGAGAAGATAAGAGTTGTTCATTTGAAGACTGCCGAAGGTTTGATATGCCGTCCTGTACAAAGAATATATCCCTTAGAGATGTCGGTCTCAAACAATGAAGTATTAGAAGAATCATCTCCTGACCAATCTTCAATACTTACCAAGAAGGAAGCTTCACCGGCTAAGAAGAGCAAATCTGGAAGAAGAATCATACTACCTACAAGATACCGATGAAGGTGAAGTGGGAGGTTGAGGATTGAGGACAACCTCAAGGTGGGAGTATGTCAAGAAATAATTTATTTGGAAGGCCCGGGCGAGTGTCAGCGCTGCCATGCGAGGAGAAGGGGAACTGCCAGAGGCTGAGGATTGATGACTGATAGCTTGGGTTCTTCGAAGTTTTAAATAATCTATGACTTGTTGTTAACTTATTCACTTCATCAATGTATTTTTTGTTAATTATATTATTTAAAACCAAAGAAGACGTTTATTATTATTACCTATTAGTTCAACGATAATTATATATTCGTTGCGTAAATCGAATTATAGAGAGGCCGAGCCAAGGACCCCCAATCTTTATATAATTTATAGAACAGGTAGCCACACAATAAGTTGATTTAAATCGTTCAAACTGCACAAAGAACCTTCGATTGTAGAGATAGGATTTAATTAAGGAAAGAAGGGAATCTGAAAAGGAAAATGATCTTAACTTGTCTAATAGAATCTCATGGTCAATGCTATCAAAGGCCTTGGAAAAATCTGTATAGATACAGTCAGGCTGGCCATGAGATTCAAGTTCTTTAAAATGCAAACGACACTTTGTGACTGGATTCTAGACTTAAAGTGTTACTTTCAATCATGGGGAAAGAAACAGTAGAGAGTCCAGTCATAGTAATTAGTGATGAAGGTAAAGAACAATTAATAGGAGTCCAGAATTGCATTAGCTATTTTTGAGTCGCTTGAAGAGTGTGGTACCTTTCAGAAAAAATTAAAGGTCTTTGTTTTGTCCCAAATGCTGTGAATACTAGTAGAATAAAGAACACTTGCGCTATTTTGGATAATTTATTAGAGAAAAATTTGTTATGCTTAGCTTACTGACACCTTATCTTGGAAATTGTTTTAAAAGTTATATTTAATTCAAAATTGTGAGCTACAGCAGGTTCTTCTACAAACATGTTCAAAACATTTCAAATTGATAACAAAAAATTCAAAACGGATTAGTGGATAATTATGCAAAAAAAAATGTTAACTGATCAAGATGAAATTAATAAAACAGAAAAAATATCAGCCCAGAGATGACTATGGTCCATGGGCGTCCGCAGGGGGGGGCAACCAGGCACTTGCCCCCCCCCCCCCCTGGAAAATTAAAATGATAACTTTTCACCCAGGCTGCAGGACGTAAAAAGCAAAAAATACAAAAAACCTTTCTCAGTATACATCCACCTTGCCGCGGTGAGAAAGCTTTAAATACTAAGACATGTATAACATTATGAATATCAAAATAGGTTTTTTTTTTAAACTTATCTGGAAGTGACATGCCCCCCTCTGCAAAAAATCCTGCGGACGCCCATGCTATGGTCCCTGAGTTTTGTTAAAATGGAGGCCCAAATTTCTGGACTGAGGGTGGGGGAGTCACTGGCACATTCAATGACGGGGGGCTAAAAGTGATATTAATGATTTATTATACGTGGATTCAAAATAGCATTAATAAAGAAATCTTTTAAGTTAAAAATTATAATATTAGTGTGAGGTGGTTAGCTGATTTGATAATGTAGTAAGGAATAAAAATAAAGAGCGATTGCAGCCATTTTTATTTCGTTTATTAGGCACTTTAAGCCGACGTTTCGGTCATATTTGCGACCATCCTCAGGGGTGAAGTGTGTCAATAAAACTCAAAAAGTTGAAGAAGTTTTATTGAAGCACTTCAGCCCTGAGGATGGTCGCAAATCTGACTGAAACGTCGGCTTGAAGTGCCTAATAAACGAAATAAAAATAGCTGCATTCGCTCTTTCTTCATTCCTTACTACAAAAATTATTATATGAATTAATATTTTTTCTGTCTAAATTGAGAGAATGCGAAGGGGGGGGGGGGGGCGCTCTATAATTATTTTTTTTATGTTTTGTTAAGTTGAAAGGCATGATAGAGAGGATAACCGAATAAAAAATAAAAAAAAATTGATTTTTCTTATAATAAGTTTCATATATTCTAACTTGATGGTAAGCAACTATTAACTATAACTATAAGCGCGGGCTTTAGATCCCATTATCTCGGTAACAGCCACATTTAGGTCAAATATGATAATAACCAAAGTTAAAGAGCATTAAATTGCCTTTCTGGTGGTACTATTGAAAATTTCTTTTGATTTTTCGTTAGGATATTATAATAGAAAATATCGAAAATTTTAGCAAAAAATCGATTTTTTGGCCAACTTGAAGGGCTTTGAGCCTCGGAAAGGAATTTTCGATGGCAAACTTTGCACATCTCATTTTTTTTGTAAAAGGAAACTTTTGAGCAGCGTAAACAAAAGAATTTATAAAAAAAATTTTTTGCAGGTATAACCAAGAGGCCACTCTAATGGTACTGACATAAAATAAATTGTCTAGTCATTCTTTAGATAGATTAGAATTAGATTCTTCCAAAGAGTACTAGTACTTTATTAATGTACTTTTTCAGTTTTTGACGTGACAACGTCTTACAAATCATGTGTCTATAGTGGCCGGTTAGGGAGGCATGCACGAAAAAGTTTAGTTTAAAATGAGATTGTCATTGATATAATAACCTTTGTTGTAGTCTCATTTGAATTTAGATGGTCCAATGTAATAACCTTTGTAATCTTAACTGAATTGTACCTGAAGAAGGCCACAAAATGAGTGGCCGAAACGTTGAACTTTTTACAAATAACAGTTAAACAGAAAACAAAATTCTTTTATTAATCATAAATCAATTAATTATAATAAATCTTATATAATAATAATTATAATAAATTTGAGGAGGCGATTAGCCGAGGGGATAAAGCAGTTAAGCTTATAATCCTGAGTTGAAGACAACTCGAGTTCAAATCCACCTCATGGCAATAAATTATCTATTTATATTTGATTTATATTTGAGATGCCTCCTTTGATTTTTGTCTTTTTAAATTTTAGTAAACTCTAATAATTTTTTTCCCTATGAATACTCATCGCCCCCCACTTATTTATTGCCCTGCCCCCCTGAGAACCCAAATCGCCCACTTGGGGGCGATCGCCCCCAGGTTGGGAATCACTGACCTAGGGTATTATATTTTAAGTGGAAAATTTATTTGCAAAATCAAATTTTTAACTCATTAATTAAGAATACCATATTATTTGATTTTATTTGATTTTTGCCACTTAATGTTAGTAGTTTCAGGTACTTTTCTAGTACAAAGTAGAGTAAGGTGGGGCAAAAGTCCGAATCCTCATTTTAAAATCCCCGCTAGACTTGGCGTTGTTCTAAACAACTTTGTTAGGTTGGTAACAACAAGAACAGATGATGATTCGAAATTCAATAACGCGTTTGAAGCCGATTGTTAACAATGAGCAAAGTTATGTTTTTGTCACCTTCCATCTAATATTTATGGAAATTCTCATGGTTGCAACATGTACCAGCATGCACTTTTCTAACTATCTAATGTCTTTGATTGCAAGCAGATAACCCTAAATAAATATTTTAAAACCTTTTTCTTCTCTACAGTTAACAATAAAAATTTTTTGTAACACTTCGATGAAAATAGCTAAATGGGGCAAAAGTCCGCGGCCTCGACGGGGCAAAAGTCCCAATGGATCTCCAATGGAGCCAATGTCACCCAATGGTATTCGAGTTTCTAATACCCCTACCTAGTAGTTTCTGGGTTCTAATACCCCTACTTTCTCGGATTAATGAGCCTAGGAAAACGAGCACGACCCGAAATGTTTATGCAGATTATGAACTTCAATCTTACTGGGGACTAATTGTTACTAGGTCTATTGTGTATTTCGAATAAATAAAAATAAATATATAAAACATACCTATACCTAATGTATTTCTTATTAAGTCTTTTTTTATACCCTGGTTCGAGACGGTTGTTCGCTGCAGGGGCAATTGTTTGCACCTAAGGACTTTTGCCCCGCTAGTGCGGACTTTTACCCCGCTCGGTGGGGCAAAAGTCCGCAAATGAAAATTTTTGTTTAAATACCTCTCCTACTCTTATGCTACCGAATTGGAAACCAAAAAAATTATGTAAGATAGCCAATTAACCAGGCTTTCAGGGGATGTTCCTATTTTTATTGTATCTTTCATAGGAAGATCAAAAAAAATTCCCAAAAAAAAACTGCGGACTTTTGCCCCACCTTACTCTATAGGAGCCATCTATAAAAAAAAAATTACAATTAATGATTAAAATAATTTTATCTCAATTAAATTATTTTTTCACATGGTACTGATAGACAAGGTACTGACATTTTCATTTCATATGGCAACTATAATTATTTGCTTATGATGGAGAGTGGCGATTTAAATAAAACAGCGGAATGGTTTTAATAAGTCAGAATATATTAAGCATGAATTGAGCATATAATATAATAATATATAACAAGGTGAACAAAGGAGAGTTTAACGGTTTCAACGTGAAGTGGGCAGAGGGACGAGTAGAACATGAGAGGAGATAAGGCAGTGTTTTGAAATCGGTCGAGTAACCGCCATAGTTCGCCTTCTCACTTGATGGCGCTTTCTTTTTCCATCATTCCCCCTCGATGTGGACATCGTCGTCGTCGTAGACCTAGGAAGCGCTGGTCACTATCTTCTTTCTGAGTTGGCAGAATCGCACTTTGTCCAAGGCTTTGGTCAGGATGTCTGCCAGCTGATGTTCACTCTGGACGTGTTCGACGTTGATTTCTCCAGATTGGAATTGTTCTCTTACAAAGTACCATTTTACCGAGATATGCTTGGATCGTTTGTGGAATTCTGGATTCTTCGTTAACTTGATTGCGCTCAGGTTGTCCACGAACAATGTTGGTATTTCTTTAATGTCTAAGATATCTTTTAGAAGTCTTTTAAGCCAGATTAGTTCTTTCGTAGCTTCAGAAGCAGCGACGAATTCAGCTTCAGTCGTAGAGAGAGTAACTAACCCTTGAAGATTACTCTTCCATGAGATCACAGATCCGGCGAACATTGCAATTATTCCAGTTGTCGAGCGGCGGGTTTTACTGTCTCCTGCGAAGTCAGCGTCACTGTAGGCTTCAAGTTTCTTTTTCGAGTCCAGGTCGATAAATCAGACCATAGTTACTTGTACCTTTAAGATATCGAAGGATTCTTTTAATTTCTTGCCAGTTTGACTCTGTAGGATTTTCCATCGCTCGTGCTGCTTTGTTGACTGAATATGCAATGTCGGGACGTGTAACTGTTGTGAGATATATTAAGGATCCCACGGCTTCTCTATATGGAATACTTGAATCACATTTTCTATTTGATTCTTCTTCATTTCGATTACATGGAGTTGCAACTGGATTGCATTCTGACATGGAAAATTTTTCTAGCATCTTCTTTATATATGTTTCTTGATGTAATAACAATGAACCATCATTTAAATATTTTATTTCGATTCCTAAGAAATTATTTAAAGAACCGATTGTTATTTTAAATTCTTTTCTCAAATTATTTAAAAATTGATTTATTTCATCTTCGTTGTTGCCAGCGATTAGTCCGTCATCAACGTATATGGCAATCATTAGTGTTGCCGTTTCTTTTTCGTATGAACAAACAAGGATCCGCCGAGGTTGATTGGAGACCTTCCTTTTTCATGAAATCGGTGAAATGTTGGTTCCAACAACGGGGTGCTTGTTTTAGACCGTAAAGACTTTTCTTCAATTTACATACTTTATTGGTCCCATCTTCAAAACCTTTAGGTTGTTTCATGTACACTTCATCTTGAAGATTACCGTACAAAAAGGCAGTTTTTATATCAAATTGTTTAAGTTTTAATTTTTCAGTTGTTGCAAAAGCTAGAACAGTTCGTAATGTGTCGTAACGAACAACAGGGCTGAATGTTTCTTGATAATCAATGTGATGTTCTTGAACATGACCTCTTGCTACTAACCTAGCTCGATGTCTTGTTGTGCCGTCTGAGTTTGTTTTATTTTTCAGTGCCCATCGATTATCTATAATTTTTACTCCTTGAGGTGGTTCGACCAAATCCCAAGTATCGTTTTCTTTTAGATCATTAATTTCTTCTTCTTTAGCACAACGCCATTCTTCTTCATTTTCTTGATTAATTTCAGCTTGATACGTCACAAAATCGGGAAATTGTTTTTGTCTTCTTTCTCGTTCTGGGTATCTTCTTTCTTGTATTTGTATATTTTCAGGTTCTATATTTTCAAGTTCTTTTTCTTCTTGTCTATTTTCAGAAACTTCTTCTTCAGAAATAACTTCGACTTCTGGAGAAAAGTAGATATATAGCTGGATAGAAGATTTTGAAGTAGCAAGAAGAAGAAAGAGAAGCAGCTAGTAATTATTTCATTTATTTAATACCCATTAGGCTGACGTTTCGGTCTCGGTTGAGACCATCCTCAGAGCTTATGGGCTGTCAATATAGGATAAATATTACAAACTCAATCATATGATTCATAACCAATAAGTTATAATTACAATATATAAATATAAAACAATATATTGAGGTTTAAAACAGTTGAGTTTATTAGGGGGGGTATTAAATAAATGAAATAATTACTAGCTGCTTCTCTTTCTTCTTCTTGCTACTTCAAAAACTTCGACTTCTGTTATTTGTGGAGTTTCTTCTATAAGAATCAATATTTTCTTCTTTATTCTCGTCTTTTTCAACTTCTTTAAATTCTTTTTCTTCAATAAAAGTAACATCTCTTGATAAAATAATTTTATAAGGGTACTTCTTTTCAATTAAGCGATAACATTTTGTATTTTCACCGTAACCAACAAATATAGCTTCTTTGGCTTTTATATCAAATTTTTTTCTTTCTTGTTTTGGAATATGTGTAAAGGCTTTACATCCAAACACTTTTAAGTGACTAATGTCGACTTTCTTCCCAGTCCATTCTTCTTCAGGCGTTGAATTAGGCAAGGGTTTCGTCGGATGGCGATTCTTTAGGTAAATGGCCGTATTTGTTGCTTCTGCCCAATACTTCTTCCCAAGACCACTATCTTCAAGCATTGTACGCGCTTTTTCAATAATAGTCCTGTTTGCCCTTTCTGCTACTCCATTCTGCTCAGGGGTATGTGGAACTGTTGTTTGGTGTCTGATTCCGCATTGTATGAGAAAATTTTTAAACTCCTTATTCACATATTCTCTTCCATTGTCTGTTCTGAGACATTTTATTTTACGGTTTGTTTCATTTTCAACTAAAGATTTAAATTCTTTAAATTTATTTAAAACTTGATCTTTCGATTTTAGAAAGTATCCATAGGTTTTTCTTGAATAGTCATCAATGAAGGTAAGTAAATAACGAGCTCCATTCCAGGACGGTTCACTCATTGGTCCGCATAGATCAGAATGTATAAGATCTAATTTTTCTTGAGATCGATTTTCTTTTCTTACAGGAAATGGCTTTCGGCTTAGTTTTCCTTTTATACATGATTCACACGGCTTGTGATCATTTTCTGAATATGTCATTCCAGTAACTATTCCATTTTTCAGTAAATTCATACCTGCTTTATTTATATGACCGAGTCTCTTATGCCAGATTTCTTGTTTAGAATTAATTATTGATACGTTGGCTTGTTCTCTCTTTAAATTGAGTTTATATACTCCACCACTTCTGGAACCTGATGCTTGTATTTTTCCTTTTATCATACAATCATCTTTTCTATAAATATTACAATTTTTATCATCAAAAGCAACTATTAGACCTTTTTGTGTCATGGCACTTACAGAAAGGAGATTTGCTGCCAATTCAGGAACATGTGAAACATTTTCAATCTTGATTTCACCTTTTTCTTCAATTTCGATCATGGCATCTCCAGAGCCGGTGCTGAACATTTTATATAAATCTTATATGAATCTTCTTTTATTAAAATTTTCACTTATCTTGTTTGTTGCCATTGCCACATCGTCTTCTTTTTTCTTACATCCTTCTTGAAGCAATTTCGATTTAACAAAGTCACTTGTTATCTTGGCTCCTGAGTTTTCCAAGACCATAACCATAGGATCATAGTCTGATGTAAGTCCACTTAGCATGATGACACCAATAAATTCGTCATCTAACGGATTGCTTATGTCGGCGACTTGTTGTGACACTGTGATAATTTCTGTTACATAGTCTTCTTGTGTATAAATCAACAGCCACGTACTTCATTGGTCTTCTAGATTCTTATGATTTTCTAATTTTGTAGAAAATAATTTCCTTAGAAGTCCTAATCTTCTCATTAAACCTTTATCTTCATATGCTCTTCTTAAATTTTCCCACGCCTCCTTGGCCGTTTTGACCATCCTTACATGAGGTATGCATTGAGGTTCAAGCATGAGACAAATTTTAGCCCTTGCTCTTTGGTTTTTCTTACAACCTGGATCTGGATTAGCAATACTTTCTTGATCCCATAAGTCTTCATGTTGGAGACTAAGTTCCATTTGAAATTTCCAAATATTATAATTATCTGATCCATTCAGTTTTGCAAACGATGGTACGTTTCCGTTTAAAACTGTGGTTGTCATTTTTTAAAACAAAACACGTTTTAATTTTCTTTTTCAGATAATTAATTCAAACACTATTTCGGGCTCTTCTATATATTCTGACAGTTTTCAGATTTCTCAGAACTCTGGGCTCATAACCTGATGGAGAGTGGCGATTTAAATAAAACAGCGGAATGGTTTTAATAAGTCAGAATATATTAAGCATGAATTGAGCATATAATATAATAATATATAACAAGATGAACAAAGGATTTAAGACAAAGGAGAGTTTAACGGTTTCAACGTGAACTGGGCAGAGGGACGCGTAGAACATGAGAGGAGATAAGGCAGTGTTTTGAAATCAGTCGAGTAACCGCCATAGTTCGCCTTCTTCTCACTTGATGGCGCTTTCTTTTTCCATCAGCTTATGAATTTCATAATATCCATTACCTTATAATTTAGGCTAGTAGTAAGTACTACTCAGGATAGAAAAAAATCAATACTTGGAAAATTGAGTTCTAAAATGACAAACTCTGAACTATTTCATCAACAGAATGTTTGTAAACATCATTCCTGTGAAGCACTTTCAATATTGTTCACTAGTCGTTTCATAAGTATCCAGATTAATGACACGCGAATCGTACAAATTCAAATTCGAAAATTCGTTTAAATCTAAAGAGAAAAGTTATTGAGCCAAGAATTCAATGGTAAATTAATATATTGAAAGTGTGTTTCAAAACCCTTCAAGGGCAAAATGAGAATATACATTTTAAAGAGCATGTAAAAAATAATTGATTTTTGAATTTTAAACAATATTGGTGGAGCAAATTTTGAGAAAATCGAAAAAAAAAAAAAAAAAAAAAAAAAAACTAAAAAAGTAAATCAGTAAAGAACTATTGTGGCCCATCAGTAAAGAACTTTTGTGGCCCATCGCCTCTTTCTGGAGGTAGACTAACACCTATCGCCCCCTTTTCATTTTCATTGTATGTAACAGAACCATGTAAATTTTGTGTATGAACTGTGAGGGACAATATTAAGTCCCACCCATGCTTATGATTATTTCATTGTTTTAATATAAGAAAGAATAAAATCTTTATTGGAAATTTTCTAGGTTTGAACCATGAAAGTTTCCATTAAAAATATATATAATATTTCTTTAAAAAACAATGAAATAATCATAAGTAGAAAACGCATGGGTGGGACTTAATTGTTCCTCACAGTTCATACACAAAATTTACATGGTTCAAAATGAACCAAATACATAGATCTGCATCTGCATTTTCGTACAAAACATGATTTAAAATTTTTAACAAAAAAGCAACCAACTACTTTATTTCAAAGTTAAAAATAAATCAACTTCCTCAGATAACGTTTTCTTTTCAAAGTGAATAAATACAACAACTGCAGAAATAGTGACCGAAATGTTGAAATTTTTTTTAGTTAAATACATTCATCAAAATCTCGACTTCGAATTTTTGACATGATTGAACACAAAAATTTCATTAATGGATTAGTAATTAATGACCAGTGAGAACAAACTGTACAGGACACAAAAAATCACAGTTAGAACAGAATGGCCCATATTTCCTTCTAAAAACCTAAAATCCTCCGATTTTACTAAAAAAAAAGTCTGTGTGACTATTTTCATTGTAGTATATAAATTTTTACCTCTCTATTAAAAGAGCACATATTCAATTAAAGTATAGGTCCTATGAAAAAACAAGATATCTCCTGCTTTTTCTTTAATGTTATACTTGTGCATCTATTTGCCAATTTAGAAAAAACATACAAACTTTATTGAACTTAGTTTATTTATTTACAATAATATTCATATCACTTATTCATTTTTGCTTTCAAAACTTTCTACTATTAAATTAATCTCCAATTAAAGTCAAATATATATATATATATAATTTTCAGATGAAGATTATGCTCCAAGGCAGAGTCCATTGGCTGTTGATGTAAATAATTCTTCTTCCGGTTCTCCACAATCCAGTCCTAAATCTGTTTTCAAAAGACCTGGAGACCCTGCGCCAATTGAAAGCCCAGCATTAAAAAGAGCAAGGTTTGTATTTTTATTGATTTTATATTATACTCATATAATTTTAATATAAAAAATAAGAAAATTTACTCTGTGGCCCACAAACCTACCTACCATTTTATAACAAATGAATGAAAAAAGTTCGCTTTTATTTCTATTTATATTTATCAATTTATTTATATAACCATGTGTTCAATAATTATCCTAAGTGGCGATTTCATGGAGGAGGATGCAGAAGGACCGGGACCACCTCAGAAAAAATCAACCCTTTAGAACTTTAAATTTTTCTTTTAAAATCTAAGGAAAATATTTTACTTTGATTTTAAACATTATTCGGTCATAAACATTTTGTTCTGCTCGTGAACCATGGCCTAGAGATGAGCTACTCGTGCCTGGACTTCCGGGCTCGCTTACCGACCCAAGCGAGAAAAATTTATTTCAATTGAATGGGCTTACCAATCATTTGAAATAAATAGGGATGGGGTCTAAATGGCCTTAGATGCTGAGAAACACCTTAAACAAATTTAAGAAAAAAAAAACATTTTGTTGTTAAAGGAGCATTACCTCCTGGTATATTTCTGACTTTTTATTTTATATCCTATATAGATAGAAATTTTATTGCTTTGAACTTGAAATAGCGAAGACTTCATGCTCCTCCAACATCCGTTGCCTACTTTGAAATATCCCCTTAAAAAATTCCCATACGAAGAATGAACGGAAATCAGTCAATTCAACTTTTTGATAATAAGCAATGCAATTCTCCCGAAAATATTTCTTCAAAATACTACTTGCTTTTGGAACTAAGGGGAAGAGGATATAAACCTGGAAGGTAGGTTTTTGACCACTCTGTAGCTAGAATTCTCATTGGTAATGGCGGCAATAGATAATACAGTTTTAGTTTAAAACTATTTGAATGTGACTTAGAAATAAGGATAGCTTTCTTTTCTCTTTATTCCATCAATTGATTGAGTGTTTTTTTTTTAAATTATTTTTAACACTATTAGCTTTCGATCCTACTCTTATCCTAATAATTAGCGAGGTTACAATTTCAAATTCTTGTTTCCTTCATGCCATTCTAAATAATAATTCTTTTATTTAATATAATTGAAAAAACTATTAAATATTTTAAATTGATTATTAGAACTCAAATTTCCATTAGATAATTTTAAGTTTCAAAAGATCAAAAATGTTTAAATAAAAAAAATATACTAACAATTTTTTTTTATTTAGATGGATATTTGAAGAGGAAGGTCGACCAATGCGTGAAATTTCAAGTGTGATGATGACAACATCTGGATTTCTTTCACCGGCTCGTGAAGGCAAATTGCCGGAATCCCGAACTCCTTTGCCAACATCAGATTCTAGATCGAATTCACCGCAACCTTCATCTTATCCAATGGTTCCTCCTGAAGTTAAAGGAGAAAAAAAGATAAAGAAAACAATGAAATCTAGTCTTGATAATTTATCGAATTTGTATAAAGAGGGAAAGAAAAAAGAGCCAAAACAGAGAGATAAATTAGCCAAAGCAGGCACTAGTAATAAGAAAAAATTACTAGGTATGAAAGAAATTTCTAAATTAAAAGCTCTAAAAGCCCTCAAAGGATTTAATGCTTTTCCAAATTCCATTCCAAAGAAAAAGAAAAATTTATTTGGTCAAATGTCACCAAATAAAATCCACAATCTTCCAAAAATAAATAAAATGACAGCTCCAAAAGTTATTAAGCAACAACAGGATAAATTAGAATCGCCTGTTGCACCAGTTCAACCTGTAATTGCACCTCCTGAAATGGCGGGTGAGAAAGAAACATTCGATGGCAAATCGTTCGATGGGAAATTATCCACTGAACCAGATAAACAAAAGTTGAATATTTTTAAAAAGATATCAAAAGTCAAAGAAGACAGAACGGAAAAAATTGGTGAAAAATTAACTACAAATGAGCTGAATGAAAATATTAGAGAATCGAGAGAAAGCACGCCAGGCCTTGTCATCGATGAAACAGACATTAAGAAAGAAACGCGAATCGCTCAGATTAATGACTGCATCGAATCAGTGATTCAAAGAAGTATTGAGCCTCAACCTGAAACTGAACCTGACAATACTTCTCATTGGACTGTAGCACCACCTCAAGAACCTATTGCAAATCTCTTAAATAGTCCAAATAACAACAATAATAATACCATTAATGTCAATAACAATATGACTATTAATATCAGTAACAACAACAATAATCATAGCAATAATAATAATAATCTTATTTCCTACTCTTTTGATGACATGTCCCCTCCTGGAACTCCTGCAACGCCAAGAACACCCGAACTCGCTTTACCTGACACGCCATCGATTTCCACACCAGAGCCTAAAGAACGCAAACGTAAAAATAAATCCAAGTCAAAGAGAGAAAATAAAAATAAAATACGAGGTATGTTTTTACTGGTACTGGTCAGCTTTCAGTTTCAGCCACTTATTCCAACCTCTAATTTAAATTTATTTTTTAGGCCTGAGCCCCAAAAAAATTAAAATAAAAGAGGAGCAACCGGATGAGATGAGTGAACGGCCCAAAACACCAGAGGCTCTCATCCCACATACTGAAACGGCTCCGACACATCCAGTTTTTCCTTTTCTTCATTTCCCGCCTGCTCCGGGTCTCATACCACCTCCTATCATATTCCCTAAATTCCCCCTTTTTAGCAAAACGCCCAAGATGCCAAATTTACCTTTACCTCCGCCTATTTTTATGCAGCCTGCAAAACCAACTTCACCAGCACCATCCCCATCGTATGACTCTCAATTTCCATTAGCGCCTCCGAGTATTACAGTACCAGAAGAAAATGAGCAACCTCCGCCACCGCCTCCGCCACCGCCATCACCGCCGCCACCGCCGCCGCCGCCGCCGCCGCCTGTTGTGGCGCCTCCAGTTCTATCGGCACCTGACTCTCAAATTATGCAACCAGTCATTAAATTGGAAAAAACTCTACTTTCTACTAACATCACACCATCGCCACCAAAAGAAATAAAAATTTGTGAAAAAGAAAAGGTATCATTATTAGGAGAATTTTTAATTATAGACCACATTTTTGTATTAGGTAGAGAAGAAAGAAAAGGTATCGATGAAAATGTTAACTTGCCATAAGGAGAATATAACAACAACCTTATCGTTTTGTTTATATGCAAATATTTCGATCCTCTTGCTCAAATGTTCGTCTTTGTTTCATGCTTTGCTCTTTGCTATGTTTTTAAGAGCACATTTGTTACACGAATCTTACAAAGCTTAACGCTTAACCCTTAACGCATGGTGCTCCTTATATTCTCCGGTTTAATTCTCATCTAAGAAAAGCTATTTTTATATATTCAATTAATTCGTTTATTCATTGAAAAACAAATTTTTTCTCAGATTAAAAAAAATAAAATAATAGTATATCCAGATATTAATATACTAAATTTAAATTTCACTTTGTTAATAACTTGCATGACTAACTGCATATAAGGGGTAGCAGGGACGTAGCGAAGAGATTTTTCAGGGCGGGGGGGGGGGGGGGAGAACGCCAAAAATACCAACTAAATTTAATCAATTTGCCAACTGTACAATTCACATTCTTTTTCATCCTACATATATTAATTTACTAGAGGCTAAACCCGAGGCTCCCTAGTCGCTATATGACATGTTTGAACCTTAAGTCCCCTCCCCCTTCAATTTGCTATTTTAATATTAAAAAACTAAAGGATTAAACAAAATTTTTGATAGAAATATAATTAAGGCAAAATTTTTTTCAAATGAGAGATTCCAGTTTCGCTTTACGAGTATGATTCTGGAACGAATTATGCTCATTAAGCGAGGTTCCACTGTACAAAGAAATATAAAGTTTCAGTCCAATTTGAGGCGATTTAGTGGTGAAAAACACGGCTAAAATTTTAGAAAAATCGAATTTTTTCAGTTTTTTCAAATTTGGACAACCCTAATAGATAGAATCTTTTACCATCACTGAATGCAAAAAAAACATATATTTCCGATATTCTGTAGTTCTTTCACTTTCTAAAAATCGTTCTAAAGAAATTATGAACAAAATAGTTTGCAAAGTCAAATTTGTTAAAAAGCAAAAAAATATAAGAAAATTTTATGATAAAGATGGTGTTTTGAGCCAAGAATTTAGAGCTTATTCTTCGGTATATAGATGGATAGCTCTGAATCCTGACTAGGAAAACTGTTTTGCTCATAATTTCGTTATCAATGTCATAAACATACTTTTTTCCATTCAGGGATGGTAAAAATTCTATTCAGGAGCAGGGCCGGAACTACGAGATTTTTTAGGGGGGCAAAATTTAATTTGCCGCCTCCTCCTTAAAATTTTCTATACAAAATTCATAAAAATTTTACCTTTTTTTTAGTAAATCTTTCTTTAATTGCCGCCCCCCTGATATCTGCCGCCCGGGGCACATGCACCCACTGCCCCCCCCCCCCCCCTAGATCCGGCCCTGTTCAGGAGTGTCCTGAAAAAATAAAAATAAAAAAATCCAATTTCTCTAAACTTTTAGCCGTGTTTTGCACCACTAAGCCACGTTCGATTGGGCTCAAACTTTACAGTATAGACCTATTTTTCTATGTATTTCAACTATCTGCATATTTTTAAGGGGTAACGACTTAAAAAAATCTAGAAAATTCAAAATAAGAGTCGCTTTTGAGCAGATTATTTATTAAAATTTAATTTTCTCTATATCTCTAAAACTAGAGCTGATGGCGCAAAATTAATGGCTATAATAAATTTATATTCAGTAAAAAGAAAATAAATTTATTTATTTGAAAATTAAAAAAAAAATTTTTTTAATAGATGAAAATATAAGAAAAGAAAATTTAATTTTTTTTTAAATTAAAATATAAATTAATTTCTGTTAAATAAACTTGGTCCTTGATTTTGCCAACTCGATCCGACCTGGGGGGGGGGGAGATTCCCCCCGTACCCCCTTGGCTACGCCCCTGAGGGGAAGTGAGTTTTATTGGTGGAGGTTGAGGGTCCGGTGGCCTGGGGCAATGGACAGCACGCCTATACCCCGGAAATGCTGGAGATCCTGGGTTCGATTCGGGGCCATGGGATGTTTGGCCTCGCCAATAAATAACACTTACAGCTTTGTTAGATATTAATATACTAGTTGCTCATGTAAGGTTGCAATGCAGGAACGTATCAAGTGCAATCACAAGTTGGCTTAGGCAAAAGTCATTCCATTTTAAATGAAGCAGCCCTCACGGCCGCCAACACTTGGATATTTTTATGAAAATTTTGAAATAGTCAAGAAAATTTGACCGAAAATGGTAACGATTTCTCGATTTTTTCTAAAAATTGAGTAATTGACAAGACCATTTACTCTCAAATTTTCTTAATTATATATTTTAATTTAAAATTATAATTTTCTTTTTATTTTAGAAATCGAAAGAACATAAAAAAGAGAAGAAAGAAAAAGATAAATCAAAGAAGAAGAAAGATAAAAAGGAAAAAATTAAGAATAAAGAAAAAGTGGAAAAGAAAAAATTAAAATTAGAAAAGAAAGAAAAAACAGGAAAAGTCAAGTTAAAAGAAAAGAAAGAAAAAAAAGAAAAGAAAAAAGAAAAAGAGGTAAGCTCATATTTTAGATTTATAAGTTTTTTATATTATACAGTCGACTCTCTATCATTTGAAGTTTTCCTAGCAATGTTTACTCCTTATTTTGCACGTAACGATCCTCTCCTTTCAGTCTAGCTAAACTTCCCAATTCTCTTTAGTTTGTCACGATGAGTGCAAGGCAGAAGTAGGTCTCCGAAAAAAAAAAATCGCACTCGTCGAAAGTCGTTTGAAAAACAAAAATATCGCCAAAACTTTCAATATTCCACCCAATGGCGTCATTTCAACTTTTTCTTGGGGGGCAAACATTTTTTTTTCTTAAAATTTACTTACAAATAGGTACTCAAATTATGTCCAAAAGGTATTTATTTTAATTAATTGTTTAATTTTGTACAATATGTATACTCGTAGATATATTTTGAAATATTTTATTTAGAATATTATAAAATTTTATAAAAATCAGAGATCTTGGGGGGGCAAATGCCCCCTCCCCTCCCCCTCCTCCAAATGACGCCACTGATTCTACCAACAACGCTGTCTACAATTCTGAAGAAAAAAATCTGCTGTGACTGGTAGCACAGCACACAACTTTCTCTTACCTTCGCAATCGAAAGTTGTGTTCTGTGCTAGTCACACCAGATTTTTTCTGTCTACATATATTTAGTTTCCGACAGTACAGTACATTTGATTTCAAGATGTAAAATTTATCAACATGGAAAATATTTATATTCTGTTACCATGGCATCCTATCTTTCCTATGAAGTACAAGGGTAAAGTGTGCTTCAAAAGATTTCAAGGGCAAAATGAAAATATATATAAAAAAATATAGGTAAAAAATAATTTATTTATGAATTTTAAACGAAATCGTTAGAGCGAATTTTGAGAAAATCGAAAAAAACTGAAAAAGTACGTCAGTACTAGTACTATTTTGGCCAATTTTGTTCAAAAGCTTATTTTCTTCCTCAGGGGGCTGCCTAATTAATTAATTCAACCTCCTAGCTCAATACCTTCAAGCTTTGAATTGAACCCTCACACACAGACAGACAGACCATGTCGCGAAAACCACTTTTTTGGATTAGAGCACAAAACTTACCTGTTGGTGGAGGTGCTCTCCTCAAAGGGAAAGCAAAACACTTCGCGTCCAAATTGGGTATAATAAAAACTTATTAATTCGAATTTTTTTTCTTTCCTCTTGATAATTCAAAAACTCGATAATTCCAATTTTTCTTGTAGTGCCTTAGAATTTCGAATTATCGAGAGTCGAATGACAGTATAAACTTTTATCAAAATAACCAAAATATTAATAAAATAGCATAGTATTTTCCTGATTGCAAAAATATGAGACTGAGACATGGAACTTTATAATTGTTACGGTACTCAAATGTTAAAAAAAAAAGGTAAATTCTCTTAGACAACTTTAAATAAAAGTCGATGGTTAAGCATATGAATAAAATTAATTGTAAATGGAAGAAATAAAATTTCCTAATAGAAAATTTTTTTGGATTTTCTAAAAAAAATTAATTATAATTTTTTAATTAATCAAAAAAAAAAAAATTTCTTGCATTGGTTATATAACTAATTCTAAAAGAAACGAGTGGCCTGTTAAAGTTTACCACACATCTGAATTTTTACCACAATTTAAAATGAATGTAATGCCTATGTTATAAAAATCTAGGAGTGGTGTTCGATAGAACCCTCTCATGGAAAGAGCATGTCTCCGATGTCTCGAACAAAGTTTATAAAAACCTCTTCCAGTTCAAAAGAATAAAAGATTGCTTGCCACTGGGAATTAGACGGGTGGTCGTCAACTCATTGATAATGCCGCGGTTCGACTACTGCTGAGGCAGGCCTCGTCTACAATGATCTGACGGGGGAGAGGGGACTTGCACTCGAGAGGGTGTTAAACTCCTGCGTGAGGTTTATATTCGGAGTCCTCGTTGACCATCACATAACGCCCTACTATAATAAGCTCGGTTGGCTTAAGTTGAGAAATAGGAAGAGGTACTTCCTGGGGTGTTATGTGTATGGTCTCTTAAAGAATCGGCAGCCCTCCTACTTATACGGGGATATCCAATTTAGGACGGATAATGTGCCCAGGAGTCTCAGGGGGAGTCCGCTTGACCTGCAGATGCCGAAGCACAGAACGACAACATTTGGTAAGTCGTTCTCTGTGGAGTCTGTGAGGTTGTGGAACGGAATCCCGGAGAGCATTAGAGGGTCGGGGACACTGGCGACTTTTAAAGTCAGATTTCGCGAATATTTATTAAATGAACAGAGGGGGTCGGTTGAATGAATTGCACCGCTTTGGGGAGAAGGAAGAGCATGCATCCTATACTCTTATACTTGAATACTATTCTCGATTGTAAATTTTTTGTATAATTTTCTGTGCTCCAGGAGGCTCAATAGCCTCAGAGCAAATAAATAAATATCTATCTATCTATGTTAAATTAAATGACGATCAAAATTTACAATTTATTAAACTTTACTTGACCCTCTTAATAGAATTATAGACACCAAAAGGATATTTTAATGTTTTGATCCTTTCTTTATACAATGCTGATCTTGTGTATTTACTAATAAAATCTTTTTCAATTTCAAGCCTTAAATAAATTCATTAAATACCTTTATACGTGTATAATATATTTATTTATTTAAAATATTTTCAGCGAGAGGAAAAAGCCGAACATGGAGTTCCAAAAATAACATTCCGCTTGGGTCCACCTTCACCGAGAGCAAGTCCACCTCCAGAACCTGTTAAAAAACTGTAAGTAAATGAAATATTAATTTTATAAAAGTCAAATTAATCTTTGTATAGATCATTCTAATAAGTTAGCTACCTCACGACATATCATCTATTGCAATAGTATTGAGATTGAGACTAAAGCCAGGGAGTTAGGCAGCCCAAATGGCACGCACACTAAAGCTTTCTTGTCTGTGGGAGAAATAGTCGTACCATTTTCAAAGCATTTTATTTTATAATTTAACCTTTTTTGTTAAAAGGGCTCGCTCGACCAATAGTATGCTTGGAAAAAGGTACGAGTATTTCTCACACATACAAGATGCCATTTGGGCTGCCAAACTACCGGGCATTAGACTCAATACTATTGCAAAAGATGGTACATTAATATTTTTTCCATGGGCTAAATATTGGAACATATTGAATGCAGATTAATTTCAATTTTTTTGTTTAAATTTAATTATAATTAATCTGGCGTGACTGGTCGCTCAACTTGCTCTTACCTTCGGTATTTGAAAGTTGTGTTGTCACACCACATTTTTGTTACTTTCTGGCAATACATTAGAATTAAATATGAAAACATAGAAGAATATTTATATTTTGTTATCGCAACTGTTTCTTCTATCTTTCCTATCAAGTTCAAGAATTATTCATATCTAAAGCTGGCTGCTAATAATAACATTTTTAAATATAAGTTTAATAAAATTGTATCTTCTTTCTTTTTTACAAATTTTCTTTTCTTACTTTTTTGCTTTCATATTTCTTACTAGCTGTGATAGGGTTGCCTCTGGCAACCCTACCTCTCTAGGCCCTGGCGGGGGGCGTTTCTGAATAGTATTAGTAGCTGTCCCCGTAAGTGTTGGCGTTACTGGTTTGGCCGTTGGCAATGTTTTATGTACTTCTTTCTTCTATGCTTTGCTTCTATTTTTTTGAACGTTTTATTCTTTTCTCAATTCTTCCAAGACCAATATATTAATATTTCAAAGATTCAAGGAGTTATAAAAAAAACAAGTGAAAATATTTCCCCCCTCCCCCTCCTCTAAGGGTTGAATTTCAAAAAAATCCTTCCTTAAATTCCAAATTTCATTAAATTTGATCTAGGGGTTTATGCTGTACGATGAGGATATGTCAGTCATCGGACGTTCTCCCTTTATTATATATATAGATACATATATCCTCTTAAAATGTCTTTGATATTGACATCTGGATATATACTTGTTCAGATCAGAAGCGTCTCAGGATGGGATTAGTTGACGTCATTAGGGAAGAGAGGAGAGCTCCCGCCCTCCTCCCCTCGGACCCTCATTTTTTCATTAGCGTACCCCTTGACATGTCATTTATTTCTCTTGATTGTGAGCTTCCGCAACTTATTCAAGGATTCAACTTTATATATTTTTAAATTCATGTTGAATGGATTTTATGAGGTGCTGCTCCTCCCCAGCCACCCGGCCCACACCTCTCGGCAGGTCCCGGGTTAACCAAGTCTGAGCCATCCCTATTTTTATGGTACTTAGACCACCTCAAATTGGGCCCTTTGTTTCTCTGGGTTAAGATTTTCTCCCACTTTCCTACTCTAAGAGTACTTCTGCAATGCTGTATAATTTACTGTAAGTTGGTCTCGAAACAGAGTTGTGCTCAAACTTATGGTCCGTAATCCGCAGGTTATCCTCCTTAGCCACTCTCCTCCCCTTAAATTCATGTTATTATGGTTTATTATTGTTGCTACTTTCTTGCTTGTTTTATTCTTTTTACTTTCTCGTATAGAATATAAAGAGAAAGTATTGTAATCGTAAAAAAATCGACTTTCTCCACGTTTTAGACCTCCCTGAGTCCAAAAATACCATTTTGAGCATTATGTCTCTCTCTCTCTGTGTGTGTGTGTGTGTGTGTGTGTTTGGCTCTGCCAGGATGTGAAATCTTCAAAAGATACCTGCGTTGCACCGGCGCAGGCATGCACGATTCGCGAACTGCGCCTACGTGCTAAAACACACCCTTCACACTTCTACCATTCTCCTTCACGGAACTGCTGTTAGGCATTACTTCGTGGAGGCTGGTTAGAATTTACGCTATTCCCCTGATTGTGCAACTTCCGTTTCTTGTCTTAATCTTTCCTGTCTTCGAAGTTCAAGCTGGATATGTATTATCTGTCGTTCGCTTTCTTTCCAGTTTTCCTCTAATTGCAACATAAACGCCATAATGTTCCCCGCATCCACGTCTACTCTCCTAACGTCCGCGAAGCGTGGACATTGAAAAATTGCGTGTTCGGTATCTTCCTTGAATGACAGACACTCCGGACAGAAAGGCGAGTTGTCATGACCAAACCTATACAGGTACTCTCGATATCCACCGTGACCAGAGAGGAATTGAGTCCACTGGTAACAACATGCGCCTTCTTTTCTGTTACACCATACATGGACATCAGGGATCAACTTATATATGTCCATCTGCCCTTTGTAGTGTTGTCCCATCTGTTCTGCCACCTTTTTTGCGACGTTGCTCGTTCTTCCTCCTTTATAAGCTTAATTTCAGCCCTTCGAGTCTCCGTCGCACCCATGGTCCCCCCTCCATTCTTAAATTCTCGTCATTTCATCAGCCAAAATGTCGATTGACATCAAACCTGCTAGGACGCAGGCCGATTCCCTGGAAATGGTACGGAAACCACTAATCGCCCTCAGTGCACTGAGTCTATAAACTGATGACAGTTTTCTTCTTGTCTCTTGGACGCCCAGCGCTCCCGACCAAGCTGGAGCTGCATATAGCAGTGCTGAGCTTACTACTCTTGCTAAGAGTTGTCGCTTCTGGTACTTAGGACCACCCACGGCGTTCGGGAACATACGGGCTAGAGCACACTGTAGCCTGGAGGCTTTTTCAGTTGCATGCTGCACGTGCCTCTTGAAGTTGAGTCTGTTGTCATTCATCACATCTAGATATTTTAAAGACTCCTTTGACTTAATAGTCTCATTTCCAACTCTTAAGGCGGCCATACACGGCAGGTCCAAAATCCAAATTGGCCCGGCACCGATCCAAAACTCGCCGTGTATGGGGAAACCGAGATGGCTCGGCGACCGTTGGTTGGCTCTGTTGGATTTCCATCCGAGCCAAAATCCACAGAGCCAAGTCCACGATCCTTGGATTTGTCCTCGCCGTGTATGGCAGTTCACCGAGCCAAGCCAAAACTTGTGCAGCGTTGCCAGATTCATATTTATTTTTCTTAGATCCTTTTGATATTTTTTTTAAATTTTCTGAAGAGATTTTAATTAGGATAATTATTTAAATATTTTTTAAATCATTTTTTTTAATAAAATTTTGAAAAAGTACTAAAATTAAGATAATTATGAGTGACATGACTTCTGTTGGGGGGAAGTTCAAATGATCAATGGTAGCCATTCATCCCGCATTTTGCGGGGCAATTTTGCATTTTGATTCAATGACCCACAAAATGTCCTACATTTAATTTGTAACCGTTTCTTCTCTTGTGTTTAAGATTTAAATAAAAATTTTCAATTTATAAAAATTATTTAAATTATTTATGATATGAAAGATGACATTATATTGGGATATTTTTATGCAATTTTTCATTTTGTTGTATTAAACGAAATTCTATTTCAAAAAAGGCAAAGATGTAACGAGCTACAAAAGGTTGTTTTTCCTTCTATAAAGAATTTAAATAAACATTTTTTATTTATTATTTATATGGTGACATATTTTCTGATATTTTTAAACAATTTTTTTGTCTTATTAAACAAAATCATTTAATAAATTCTATTTCCTTATAAAAAAATATATATTTTTTTGGCATTTTTATTTTGTTGTATTAGGCACCGATTTGACAATTTACTAAGAGACTAACCTTTATTTACTCTTAAATGTCAAATTTCAAACGGGCCTGCTTGGCTCGGCCGTGTATGACCCCCTATTTTGGATCGGTCGAAAAATGGACTCGCACAAATTGGCTCGGCCTAAATGGACCTGCCGTGTATGGCCGCCTTTATGCTCATAAATTCAGCTTTCTTTCGGCTTGTAATTAGTACCACCTCCGTTTTGTGGTCAGCCAGCTCCAGGTGCGAGCTTTCTAGCCACGAACGAACTTGTTATATTACCTCGTTCGTAGCCGTTTCCACTTCCGAAATTGTTTTCCCTGCTGTTATCACTGCAATATCGTCAGCGAAGCCAATAACTTTGGTTTTTGACGACATTGGCAGCCTTAGAACACCATCGTACATTGTATTTCACAAAAGAGGACCCAGAACCGAACCCTGTGGTACTTCGGCTGAAACTGAGTAGAGCTTTAGTCCCTCTTCTGTGTTATAGCGGAGTTTCCTATTCATAAAATAGTTTTCGACTATTCTTCTCAGGTATGGTGGGGTGTTCATCCGAGCCAGGGATCTACGGATATGTGACCAGTTTGCAGTGTTGAACGCGTTCTTGACATCCAACGTAACCACTGCACAGTACTCTTTGGTCCCATGAAGCCATCTTTTTCCTTCTATTGCTGCCGTTGCAATGTCAACAACCATTCTTATTGCGACCACTGTGGAACGGTTTTTCCTAAAGCCGAATTGCGTTTCGGATAGTGCTCCATTATTTTCAGCATGGGTGAGCAGCCTGTTATATACAGTATAACTCTCTCAAGAGCTTTCCCTGAGGTGTCCAAGAGGCATATTGGGCGATATGAGGATGGGTCACTGTGGTTTTTCTTCCCTTTGGCTATCAAAACCAAGTGCTGTAGTTTCCATTTTTTCGGAAATACTCCATCGAGCAGGCACCTTTCTATTGTTTTGACGAATAGATCTGGTCGTTTGTTCACTGCCAGCTTGAAAGCCTTGTTGAGGATTCCATCCTGGCCGGAGGCCTTCCTGTCTTTGAACTTCCGGCATGCTTCCAGCACCTCTTCAGTTGTAACACTGGGTATATCTTCCACATCTATTTCTCTCCTCATATTGACTAGTGTGTTAGTTCTAACTGGGAATAGCGTTTTGACTATAACTTTTAGTAACACTGGGCACATTAGTGGCGGAGTCCTGTCGCCTTTAATCCTTTTCATAACTACCTTGTAGGGTGCCCCAGGGATTAATGTCGGCTTCATCACACAAAAGCTTAAAGCACCGTCTCTTGCTTTATTTTATAGCCCTACCCAGATTCTCTCTAGCCATCCTGAATGCAGAGAGACACTCCACGTAGTTGCTTCTGAGTCTTGATCGCTGCACCTTCTTGCGGTGTTGTAAACACTTCTTTCTTAGTTCATTTATTTCGTCCGTCCACCAGTAGCAGGACGGTCTTGGCTTAACATTTGATCTTCGAGGCATCGATGCATCGCAAGCGTTTATCATTGCTTGCGTTAGCTGACTTGATAGGTCTTCTGCCGAATCATCCTACGTCTGCCATCACAACTTCGAACGAATCAGTGTCCATCAATTTTTCCCGCCACTTTGGACCCGTATATGATGGTGGACATTTAGGGTTGCTCTTACTAATTTCGATCATTCAGGGCGTGATTGTCGCTGTTAGTGTATTGTTCACTAACACTCCATTTAGTTCTTCGAATTAATGGACTGCTGACGAACGTAATGTCGATGATTGAACCAGTCCCTGATCGCCAGTATGTGAGTGCATTACCGTTGTTTGCCAGAACATTATCCAGAACAGCAAAGGTTTCCAGCAGTAATTTGCCTCTGCGATTTGTGTATCGACTTCCCCAATACGTTGCCCATGCATTGAAGTCTCTTCCTATTACAACCGATGTTCTATTTCCAACGTCGGCCACGATGTTGTCAAGCAAGGTTTGGTATTCCCCTGGAGTCAGTTGAGGCGGCGCATAGCAGCTATAGAAGTTTATACCGTTTATATTAGCCATAACAAATCCTTCTTCATTTTCATTTATGAACTGAAAGGGGTATTGTCCGCGAATCCAGATTGACGCTGTAATGGAATAAATCCCATTTGATAAAATGTAATTTTTATTTTTATTTGATACCGATATAATAATTATGAATAATCTTAATAAATGATGATTAGTTGGATTTAAATATAACCTCCGTAATTTAAATTAGAAAAGAGTTTATGAAATGACCGATAGATAGATATTTATTTGTTTGCTCTGAGGCTATTGAGCCTCCTGGAGTACAGAAAACTATACAAAAAATTTACAATCAAGAGAATGTATCCAAGTCTAAGAGTATATGATGCATGCTCTCCCTTCTCCCCAAAGCGGTGCGATTCATCCAACCGACCCCCTCTGCTCATTTAATAAATATTCGTGAAATCTGACTTTAAAAGTCGCCAGTGTCCCCGACCCTCTAATGCGCTCCGGGATTCCGTTCCACAACCTCACAGACTCCACAGAGAACGACTTACCAAATGTTGTCGTTCTGTGCTTCGGCATCTGTAGGTCAAGCGGACTCCCCCTGAGACTCCTGGGCACATTGTCCGTCCTAAACTGGATATCCCCGTATAAGTAGGAGGGCTGCTGATTCTTCAAGAGACCATACACATAACACCCTAGGTAGTATCTCCTCCTATTCCTCAACTTTAACCAACCGAGCTTATTATAGTAGGGCGTTATGTGATGGTCAACGGGGACTCCGAATATAAACCTCACGCAGGAGTTTAACACCCTCTCGAGTGCAAGTCCCCTCTCCCCCGTCAGATCATTGTAGACGAGGCAGCAGTAGTCGAACTGCGGCATTATCAATGAGTTGACGACCACCCGTTTAATTCCCAGTGGCAAGCAATCTTTTATTCTTTTGAACTGGTAGAGGTGTTTATAAACTTTGTTCGAGACATCGGAGACATGCTCTTTCCATGAGAGGGTTCTATCGAACACCACTCCTAGATTTTTGACTGAATTTGAGTAAGTGAGAGCACTGCCTCCGATCCTCACTGGGGGTACCTCCGCCAGTTTGCGAATGTGGGCGTTACTGCCAAAAATAATGGCTCTAGTTTTTCCCACATTCAATTTGAGTTTTTTTTCGTCAACCCATCTACAGATGCTAACTATGTCGCAGTTCAACCTCTCCACCGCCGTCCCCACCTCGTCAAAAGGGCAAGAAATATAAATCTGCAGGTCGTCCGCGAACAAGTGATATCTGGAATGCGTTATTTGCAGGCCAATGTCATTAATGTATAGAGAAAACAAAAGCGGCCCCAGGACAGAGCCCTGGGGTACTCCCGATGACGTCGGCAGCTCATCAGACATGACCCCATCACCATGGATAATCCTCTGGGACCTACCCGTCAAGTAGGAGGTGAACCACCTCAGGACCGTCGACGACATATTCATCTCGCTAAGGCACTCCACCATAAGGCCATGATCGACGGAGTCAAATGCCTTGCTAAGGTCAAACAGGACCAGGATTGTGACCTGTCTCCTGTCAATAGCGCTCCTAATGTCGTCGCTCACCCTGAGGAGGGCTGACTGCGTGTTGTGAAACCGCCTGTAACCTGACTGCCGAGGGTCCAAAATCCCCAAATTCTCTAAATAGGATGTCAGATGATGGTGAGCAATTCTCTCTAAGACTTTAGACAGACTGCACAGAAGTGAAATTGGTCTATAGTGTGCACATTCGCTCGGGTTTGGCACCTTTGGCAGGGGGCGAACAATGGAGGACTTCCAAATCTCGGGAAAACAACCCTCCTGCAAGGACTTATCGAAGATATGAATAAGTACAGGCAGAATGACAGGGGCACAGAGTCTTATCATTTTAATAGATATATGATCCGTGCCCATCGCCTGCGATCGAGATCTGGACAAACAGGTGAGAGCCAATTCCGGCTCAACATGCGGAAAATAAAATCTCTCGCAGTCAAAAGTTCGAAACAGGGAATCAGCAGGTGGCTCACGACAGCCAACCGACGGATGGGATGCCGAGATGAAATACGCATTAAGGTCGTTTGCGTCAACACTAAGCGGGCGACTAGCTCTACTTCTTGTTAATCCAAGTCGAGATATCTCCTTCCATAGGAAAGAAGTATTCCCACTATTGGAGTTAAATAATCTTTCGAAATACCGCACCTTGCTTCTCTTAATGAGGACTATTACCCTGT
Source organism: Euborellia annulipes (assembly GCA_023213315.1). NCBI lineage: Eukaryota > Metazoa > Arthropoda > Insecta > Dermaptera > Anisolabididae > Euborellia > Euborellia annulipes. The sequence continues at coordinate 3,699 of JAKCPI010014626.1, read as the reverse complement.
TTCGAATCTCCCTGAACCTTTCCCTGAGCGCAGAGCTACCAGATCTAAGAGCCCATCTTCTCAGCCTGTCCCGCTCCCGCATCAAATCCCTAACCTCTTCATCAATCCATGGTACAGGAGGACGCCTTCTCACACATGTCCTAACAGGCGCATGCACATCAAAAGTTTTTAATATGATGTCATTGAGTAAGCGAACCTTAGTGTCGACGTCCCTCGCGTTAAATATTAGTGAAAAATCCGTCGCATCTAACGAGCTAAGAAAATTCTCAAAGTTGAATTTTTTGAAGTCTCTGTACGAAAAATGCGAGGGCTCAGGGTCGGGGATGGAAATGCCGAGTCTCAGATACACCAGATCGTGAGCCGAAAGAAACGGGACCTGATATTGTCCGCTTTCTGTCATTCTTTCGCGCACCGGGTCATTTACCACAATGAGATCCAGCCAGGTTCGAGAACTCGAAGTGGAGTGAGTGTGTTTAAGTGGCACCACTGTCAGACCCAGAGAGTAGAACAGATTACTCAAATAGAGTTTGTCGGCCGACTCCGAACTGAAATCCGTGTTGAAATCGCCCATAATAACAACATCGGAATATAGCGAGAGATATTGGTGTAATAAGCTTTCGAAGTCAGAAAAGAATCCGACCTTTGGTGGTCTGTAGACCACCACCAGAAGAAGTTGGACACCTTCTACCGTCACCTCCAAGGCGAGAAATTCGACAAGGGACGACGAGTAATTCCGCGAGGAAGTCAGCTCCCTACAGCCCATAGAGTCCCTGATATAAACTCCAACACCACCCCCCACTCTGGTAAGCCTATCGCACCTGAACAAGTTGTAATCCGTCATACGAACGACGTCCGACCCCATTGCTGGTCTGAGCCACGTCTCACTCATACACACTATATGAAATTGACCAGAGGCGAAATGTTCCCTGAAGTCATCAAAATGAGCACACAGGGACTGAGCGTTAACATGACAAACATTAAGGACACCGGCCATGGCAATGAGATGAACGCAAAAAACAAGCGGTCAAATGCTTGTGAGAATTTGAGGGTAAAATAAGGTAAATGTTTTCAAAATGTTTGAACAGTTGGTCAGAAAGTGACACTAACTAGAATTCAATTAAAATAAATGACACACCTTTATGAATTAATTTTTTTCTTTTATAATTAAATAAAACAAATAATTCTCTTATAAATAAATCAGAATACATTTTTTTTTATTGAAAATCCAAAATATCAAATGCAATGAACTGACATAATGATAAATAAATATTAATGTGACCAATTTTTATTTCAAAAAAACCAAAAACAAACAAAAAAAAATAACCAATTTTATTTCAAAAAGAGTTGTTTGACTCCAAGCGGCGAATGATGACATTAGAAGAAATCAAACCAGGCGAAGAGATAAGAGGTGGTCATCAACTTGGGCTTGATGAACTAACTACGCATTAATAGGAGCTCACTCAATATGGCGGATGGACTGAACAGGGCTGCAGACCTGCTCGCATTCAAATATGTTTATCTATATAAATCCTCAAGGAGATGTTAATCCATCTATCTCAAATTGATGGTGTTACATGGACACAACGTTCTCAATAATACACGTATGAATAAATCGTCGTCATCACTCCTGGAGGAAGATGTCCTTGGCTGTTCCAAATTGTGCAGAATGAAATCGCCACATCGCCATATGGATGCCTCATCGCTGGACATCATAACAGATAACGCAATTTTATTTATCTACCTCGGAAATTCACACATAAACAAAAACCCACAGTGAACTTAATTATTCGTATTCTGGATATTCATTGCCATATATAACATAAAACCGCTTATTAAATCTATCCATTTCAAATAACTTTCAAATAATTCTAATACTTTAATATCAATGATAATTTATTAATTCTTCATAAAGAAATCGATCGATCATAAAATTTAATATAATTCAATATAAAGGCCTATAAAAAAAAATAAATAACTATTGTGGGAATTTTTATATCTTAACCTTAGATCATGAAATAAATACTTATAAAAAAACGACTATTTATTTTTGAATAAAAGTCTCAAATAACTTGTTTTAATTTAATTTTAAGGACAAATCAGTTTTATTATTAATTATTTTATCTCATAATTACAATTTTTGGAATAAGATTGGAAATACTCAATCTCTTTAGTATTTTTCATGCTAATAGTAAAAGATCTGTTTATTAATATAAAACGGAATCCCAACCATTTCATGATCTAAAGTTACAACTTAAATATTAAAATGCTAACATAAATTTAAGAATTTTGGTGGATGAGGAAGTTCAGGGAGGAAATCTGATAAAAAAAATAGAGATATAAATTTTGAATTCACAATTCAGAAATATAAATTTTGAATAATGAATTTTGAGTTTTGGTATTCTTGTAATAAATTTTCATTAAACCCCAAATCGAAACAGGTACCACGGGTCCTGAAAATAAACAAAAATAATAATGATTAATTTTCATGCTAGAGGAATTCTGAAATAATCAACGATTCTTTTTAATAATAATAATAATAATAATTTTTAAAACCAAATAAACTTTTTATATATATATAGATTTGATTGGCACATGAGGCTTTTCAATCTAATGATGAAACAATTGAAACAAAACAGACAAATTTTTAAATATACACAAAAACAAATAAATAAATAAAATAAAAAATAAAATTTAGCTCGTAAATATATCCGGGACGCTGGTATTAAGATACCCCTCCCCAAATGGAATATTTATCGTAGCATTCTTAGTGGCAGGATAATGGAGTTTTGATGGTTAACCCAATGTGGTCACTGGACGCACCAAACCCTTGGGCACCTGAATAATAATAATAAGCTTCTTCGTGGCAGGAATTGTTTCAAACCTATAATGGTTCTTGGCAGATTCAGAAAGGGAGAGTTCAAACCTTGAGTCTGAGTACCAGGTCACTGAACGCAACATACACAAATATATTCATACATATACACTTTACTTGTTTTAATTGAATTATTATTTTTATTGAAATGCTGAAAACGCTAATTATAGTCTGAGTAAATAAGAGGTAAAATTTAATGTGTGATAATCAGAATCCTTTGGAGTGAAATTTTTTTATTGTTATTTTTATTCTCTTTTAATTTAGTTTTAGTAAAACAAAGAATTTTTCACATGAACAAATATATATATATATCCCGATATATAAAAAAATGAAAATGCAAGAAATCAAACTTAAAAATCTTTAATCTGTTGAACCATCAAGCTCAATTATTTTCTTTTAACGGTTTTCCTTGTTGGATTTCCATCCATTCACCAAACATTATCTCATAATTTTCCTATTAACAATATTAAAGAATCCTTACCTGAATTTTCTTTGTAACTTCAAGAGGAAACATCAAGCTATCATACTTGTAAAATTTAAATCACGGAATATTAAATCCAACAAGTCTTTTAAATTTCAATTAAGTAAATCTTTTTGTTTTCTTTCAACATCCCGAATATTAAACCATTTAAACTAAATCTTTTAACTTAACATAGGGGAACTATAAAACCCATCATACCTCAAATATTCAGCATCCATTCTAAGAGAGTAATCGACTCTTAATGGACCCAAAAATTGCGAAGCAGATCAAAAAATCCTGTTGTAGTTAGGGGTAGTCAACCCCCACCCTTCACTATAGCAGGTGGGAACGGAATCGCACTAGGCCG